>SIJG01000052.1:982940-1056870 GCA_023374025.1 Heterodera schachtii
TTTATTTTGCTTTATTTAATTCTTTATTCATCATTTACTTTTATTATTTATTCACATTTCCACACACATTGTTCTTCGTATAATAAAATGTTTTGCCGATAAGTTGTCCTATTCATAATTTTTGGCAAAGAAAGATTGGTTCTTAGATCAAATGTGAGATAAATATTTGGCAACGGGCGGCGCTTAAAGCAATGAATGGAAATATTCATTTGATCATTCTCAGTCTAATCATCTTCAATCATTAGTTGCTTTTCTAGAAATTCGTCCACAATTTTTATTCGTTTTAAGCCATGGAATATCCATCAAATTTTTCTTGGATTCAACTTTCCGACTCTGCTTGCGATTTGGGTATTTGCATTAGGCCTTCGTCCTACAAGAAGCCGATTATTTGTGTTCCCAAATACATGGCAGAGAATTTTCCCTCCCTCCTCCCCCATTGTACCATTGGTACGGTAAGCGCACCAGTCGCACCCTGGAGCTTGATTTTTGCTCTTCTTCTCCTGCTTCTCAGAGTTTGACGCATAAAATCCGTCTGTTACAGTAATGTTTTTGTAATAGTTTTTAAGTATTTTTCATTATGAACTTTGCTTTAATTATGAAATAAAAATACTTATAATTTATTTTAAATTATTTTAATTTCTTTTTTATCTATTTTAGAGAATATCATTTCATGTTTCCAATGCTTATAGTCTACAGTAGGTTTAATTATTTTTTTATTACATATTTTAAATAAATAATCAGTATTTTTATTATCATAATAGCCTTTTATAACGCGGGGGGAAGTTTGGGCACCAAATTATGGATTCAACAAAATTGCAACTACTATGTGTGCTGGTGCATTTCCTAAAAACCGCCATCCATGCGCGTTTCCTAAATCCGCCAATGGGTTTGAAAACAAAAAATGGGTAATATATATAAATTCATAGCTTGGCTCAACTTTAACGAAATTAATATTTCTTATTATCATTCAATAGTTTTAATTGTTCTCTTTCAGAAAATAATTTTTTATAATTTTCATTAAGTATAAAAATTATAAAGCATTGAATATGCTATGTTTTTTGCAATGGTAATGCATATATAATTATAAACATTTAAAATTTTAAAGTCTTTAAAATGAATTGATCCAAAATTAATTTATATATTCGATAGCCCTAATAATTCTCTATTTAATTTAAATTTTCAGAAAATTTTATTGAGTTTCAAAAATGTTGTGGACAAAAAATTCTGACTTAGGATTTTTTGAAATTTTATGACAATAACTTTTTATTACACTTAAGTAAAAATTTTGAAAAATCATATTCTGATAGAGAACAATTAAGGCTATTGAATGATACCATGAAATATTAATTTGGTAGGATTTGAGCTAAGTTATGAATTTATATGTGTTACCCATTGGCGGTTTTTAGGAAATGCACCAGCACCCTACTATGCATAATAAATTTAATTAATTTAGGAATCCTAAGTTTTTTAACGGATATCCAATCAATTTTAACCAGACTTATTTTCAAAACTCTTTACAATTCAATCTATGCCAATGTCATATATATGTATATTTGTATCATTACAAGCTCAGTATATTCAAGACTTAAAATTTTAAGTTTAAACTTTAATTAGATAGAATCTTGATATTTTTGGGTCCAGATAAGCCGGGCATTCAGGTCTAAGTCAAAACAGAAACTAGTACACGACTAACCCTACGTTTAAAAGAATTAGGTAATTAAAATATATGATTGCCAGGTTTCCATATTTAAATTTTTTAATTTTCAATAAAAAAATTTTAAGCACAGAGGTATTAAAATTAACAAAATTTTAATTAATTTTATAACCTTTTATAAAATCGGGGAAATTTTCTAATTAAATTCCTAAGGGATTGGGAATTTATAGAGAAAATTAACAAGCCCAAGGAAAGGGCACAAAATTCTCTACTGAATTACCTTTTGAATGGTGGGGCAACGATCTGTACAAAACATTTATATTTAGTTGAATTTTGATGATTATAAAACTTTTATACCGTATTTAAGTGAAATGAGAAAGAATTTGTTTTTATTAAATTTTATGTCATTGTCAAAGGATATTCAAATGTTTTTAGGCAAAGATACCATTTGTCCTAATTCTAATTCTGAGACTTGTCCTTATTTAAAAGTGATCTAATCTTAAACCACAAAAAACCAAACTTTTTTTCTTTTAATAAACACAATTTTTTATTTAAAAATTTCTTGCAAATAATTGGGAGATTTTTAAATTTATTTTGATTTATTTAAATTGTGAGTTAATATTTTTATTTAATAAATAAATTTGTTTTAATAGAAATCGAATATTTATTAATTAAATTTGTTTTTTAGTTATCAGACAATATTTAATCAATTAATATTTGGTATAATTGATTCATTATTATTATTTAATCAATTTATTGTTATAATGTTGTTTAAATTATTTAATTTTATTTTCATGCTAAGAAGCGTCTGTTTTTGTTCTCGAGTAGTGGATTTCTTATTAAAAAATGCTTTATCTTATGGTGTATTATTACTTTTTGCTAAATTGCAATTTTAAATTATTTATTTATTTAAATTAATTAGTTGTTTTTTTTGGTTGAGTCGATCTAATTCGAGTTTATTTGTTCTGTCCTTTATTGGATTTGTTTCAAATATTTTTATTTCTAATTAATTATTTTAATTTTCGCATTTGTTTCTGCCATTTCTTTGCATTTAATTTTTACAAGTTGCTGAAAACTGAAGGTAATTTCAATTCTAAAGGCATTAAATTAATAAATTGTGGGTTAATATTTTAATTTAAAAAATCCAATTTTTATTATTAAAATGTTAATTGAAGTTTTGAAAGAAAAAAAAGGTTATTTTTGGTCTCAAAATATTAAAATATTTCTATTATAAAAAATTAGGAAAAGTTGAATTTCGTAGGTTGAGTTGATGTGGTCTTTTCAAAATTATTTAATATTTAATTCGTATAAAATATTTGATATTTTTTAATTCATTTCAATTATTTAATCAATTGATTGTAATAATATTATTAAATATTTTATTTAATTTATTCATGCCAAGTTGCGTCTCTCTCTGAATGTTTCGTATGCAGGCAGCATTGACTTTTCTTATTAATAAGTGCATTTTTTTGTTTTTTGTATTATTACTTTTTGCTAAATTGTCAATTTTATTAATTAAAGGTTTTGTTTTATGCTATCAGACTTTATTTAATTCGTATAAAATATTTGATATATTCATTAAATTTTTAATTTTATTAAATTGCCTTTAAATTATGCATTTGTTTCAGCCATTTTTTTGAATTTCATTTTTACAAGCAGAAAAATGAATATATATTCAATTCGACAGCCATTAAAATTACTTTTCTAGCGCTTAAACAATTTTATACAAAAATTTCCTTTTATTTATAAAGTGTTTTTAAATATATGAATATTATTTATTTTCTTGAATTTTAAAGATTTATTATAATTTTATTTAATATATTTTAACACTATAAGATGGCTGAATAAATTTTTTAATATTGCATATTAGATTTTATATTATATAATATAAATTTTTTAATAAATAGAATTTATTTATTTATCATTTATCTTCATTCTAAATAAAACAAAGAAATACCAAAATAATGTTTATTACTTTTTAATTTTCTAAATTTAAAAATCATTTACGAAATAAAATAAAATATTTCATTCATTATAATAGTGATTAATTAATTTCCATTTGAAAATATTATATTTTACATTTCATTATAAATTTGTGCTTTTTAATTAAATAATTGCTTTACTAATTTAACTCTTAACTTTCACATTAACTTGTTGCGATTGATGTTTTCTTGACGACGTCTTATTCGTACGTAATTTTTGGTTTGCAAATATAAAATAGTAGCTATATTATTATTATCGAATGTATAAGAATATTATTATATTAGTTATCAATTATTAAATTTATTTTATTTGTTTTTGATTTATAAATTTGAATTTTTATTTGCTTATCATTTAATTTAATTGCAATATTTTTTATGTTGTGGTCCAGCTTTACCATGTTGTTATTGTTAGTCTTTTTTTTGTTTTTGACCTTAAAGCATCGTCATTTTTGTCTGTGATTTTTATAAATTGAAGAATTTATTCTTTAAATAAAACTCTGAAAAATCCACAAATAATTATTTTAAATTAATATTATTTAATTGCAAGTTGAATTATTAAATACGAAACCAAATTTAAATTTTCATAGAGTATTATAGTATTTAAGTATCTTAATGTCATTTTGATAATAGGTATCAATTGTTTTACAATTATTTGGTTTAAGATTAAATATTATTTATATTAAATATTTAAATAATTTAAATCTTATTTTTTATGGTTTTTTTCTTTTTTTAGTTGTATGTTCTGTTTGATTGTATCTTATCTTTGCAGAAATAAATTACTTAGTAATATATTTTTTAATTTTGCTTTCAATTTTCTTTGGGATGAAATAATTCTGTTCATTGATTGTTTACTTATATTCTTTTTAAGAAAAAGTAAACAAATATTATTCCATTTTTTAATTATCTTTCACGTAAAATGTCAAATTTTGACTGAAATATAAAAATTTTTAAGAATTTATTAAAATAAAACTCTTTATAAACTCCAAATTAATAATTGTGATATTTTTTAAGAATTTAAATCTTCTATATTTTCATGTCAAATAGTGTTGTAATTTCGTAGATTTGCGTATAATTCTTTATTTTAATTTTTTTATGTTTATTTGTTATTTTTTGTTAATTCTATTATATGAGACTTTGTTTTAATCTTGTTTTTTAATCCATAGAAGAATTTATGGCTGTTTCTTTTTATTTTTTATTTTAAATAATATAAATTTATTTTGTTTTTTCAATTTTTTTTTAATTTTATTTGTATATAAATGAATATAAAAAAGAAACACCTAATTTAGTAAGTTAATTTAAGCTTTTTATACAATATCTTTGTTTTTGTTTTGCCATTCTTAAAACTCGATTTAAGATAATTAAATAAATAAATGTTTGTATTTTTAATTATCCTATTTGGATTTTTAATTCGTTCATATGAATTCCAATTAATGTCTATTTTGTTTGTTCGCTAGTTTTTTTTAAAGTCATTTGGTTTTACTTAAATTACATTAATATTTTAATTTAATAAATAAATTTGCTTAAATTCAAATTGAATATTTTTTAATTTAATGTCTTTTTTCATGTTATCAGACAATATTTTTTTATTATTCATAATTACTATTAATCAATAAAATATTATTATTTAATTTTATTTCATGCTAAGAAGCGTCTGTGATCCATTCGCAATTTCGTTGCCATCTCTTATCAATAAATACATTTTTATGTGTTGGTGTATTATTATTTTTTGCTAAATTGTCCTTTAAATTATTTATTTTATTAAAATTTGAGACAAACTAAATATTAATTAAATATTTTTATTTTTAAATTATTTAGTTATTATATTTAATTTATGCATTTATTTCTGCCATTTCTTTGTATTTCATTTTTAAAAGTTGCTGAAAACTGAAGGTAATCCAATTCTACAGCCATTAAAATTAACTTTTAAATAAATAAAATAAGAGTGAATTTCATTTGACAGCCATTAAAATTAAAATTCTTATTTTATCATTAGTTGGCGATTTTGGCAACAATTGAAAAAATCTTTAGATTATCTCATACTCTGGCGGAAAAATTCTTTTACAAAATTCCCCGAAATTTGTTTTTGGTCTAAAAACTGAAAATATTTTTCTTAATAAAATTACGAAAACGTTAAATTAATAAATGTACATTTTTAATTTTCAAGGTTTTACATGAAAAGTTTTAAAGTTCAATTTTTTTTAATTTTTACTTTTTTCACAGAAATAAAGACCAGAAAAAAGTAGTTAGTGTCCCCTGTTTGTCGGGGTGTCGGGGGCGGTTTTCCGCACAAACGCCAGGGTGTGGGGCGGTTTTTTTGCTTTGAAGGTGCCGCCGGCGGCGGGGTCGGGTGGGATTCCCTTTGAGGGTGCCGCCATCCCAAGGGTATTGGGGGGTTTCGGGGAAGTAATTGATTGTTTTATGGTCGGGGGAGGGGGTAATAATTGGGGGTAAATTTGATTAATTAACTTCCCAGTCCCCGATATCTCTCCAAATGCGGGAAAAAATTCCATGGGTGTTGGTCCGCTAAATTCGCGCATTGTTTTGGTTATTTTGGAAGAGTTGTCGGGGGCAACCCCGACAACAAGGGAGGTGTATGGGTGGATGGTGGCGGTGACATCTGGCAACTTACCACCACACAATGGAATTTTGGCAGGGTGACGGGGGGGGGGGAAGCGAAGTCAGAGAAGGGATGGAAGGATCGAATATGTGATGGATTTGGCTGGTGGGGAGGAGGGGGTGGGGGTGGCAATTCAATGAAAAATTTGGAAAAGAATATGAAGGTGAAGCTGGCGGCACCGTCTTTTGTATATGGCGGCCATTGTTCGGACACTTTTCAGCTGATCGTTGACAGAATTGTAAGTATCTTTGGGAGAACTGGATCATTTAACCATCACTTCACTTCCCAATAAACAATTTGTACTATTTTTTTCACTTTTCCAATAATTTCCCCCTAGAGAAATGAATAACCCTACCAATTTTTCTTGGATTCCCGTCAACAATTGTGTTTGTCCTGTGAAGGACAATTTGTGTTACCACTTCCCGGGCTACAAAAAACCGGTGATTTGTGCCCATAAATTTGTGCACAATATTACCGCATTCCTTTCCAATCCCCCGCACATTCCTAATGGTATTTATTCTGTTTGTTTATGATTTAATTTTGTTAAGCATTAAATTTTTTCCAGAATCGCCACCAGCGTCTCTTTCTTCCGGCTCCGTGGTGCTGCTGATTACAGTGCTCCAAATTTTCATCCTTTTGCTTACGGTGAGTAAAAATTATTTATCATTAAATTGAAAATAGTTTATTTTACAGTTAGTAAAAATTATTTTAATTAAATTAAATGTTTTAAATTCTTTAAGGTGGCTTTATGTTGCTGTTTGCTGGTTTGTGCTGCGCGAGGCCGAACTTACACGGTGAATGGTCACCGTTCAGCTCGGCGCCGCGCTGCCGCTGCGACGTTGAGCGCCTTCCAGGCGCGCACTTCGGGTGGGAATTTTTAAATTGTTATAATAAAAATTTTCATTTTGTTCGGAGGAAGGGATGAATTTTGAATTTTTGCAAATTGATTTTCCAATTTCAGCGCTTGGTCTTGGCACTGCTGGTCCGTTGGCGGTTCCAAACCGCCCCGCGGAGTCCACTTCTCATCGTGTGCCGGGTAGTGTGGCATTTCCCATTTATTTTTTTTGTTCTAATTTTCATTTATTATTTAGGCTGAATGGTCTCAGCTGGTGAACGAATGAATGAATGATGTTAGAAGAAATAAAGAATTTTTAAAAAAGGATGATCGGATAATATTTAATGGTTTTTCTTTTCTTTTTTTCCAAATAACATTTATAATAAAATTTTGGGATACTAATTATAATTTGAATTTTAGTCAATGAGCTTAGGGTCTACACAATAATATAATTAGGTGCCCGTTAAAGTGTATACGCAGCAATATTTTAAACTCTCTCTTCCCTTAACAACTTCCTTGAAAAGCAAATTGAATTTTATTAATTGAAAAATTAATATTACAAATTATTAGTATTATGTAATTTCGGGTATTTTTTTTATTGTTCTTCGGTTTTCTCGGTGCGCTTCTTTGCTTTCGGCGGCGCCAAAATGTCGGTTGCGCGAACATTGGACAGAGCGCACTCTTCGCACAGATCAAAGCTCAGCGTGAATTCTCCATTTTCATTGCGACGGACCCTTCCTTTGTTGTTGTAGAGCTTGCTCCAATCAGCTAAAAATGGGGTTCAGTTTTGATTGAAAATTAAAAAAATACCTGCGCACAAATAAAAGCCCAACATGTATTTCCCTTTGACGAGTTTCCACAGCTCACGGTCTTGGACTTTTCTTTTCTTTGCACTTGGCACGGCGTCAGTTTGAGTACTTAAATTAATTAAATAATTAATTATAATATTTTTGAATATTGTTTACCCTTCCTGTTGGTTGACTGCAGGTGGATGAATTTCCATTTCCTTTGCCTCCGTTTTGGTCGTTTCTTGTTGAGTCAAGCCAATGTTCTCGTTGATTTTCAATGATTTGTGAGAAGACATTTTTTTTGTAAGATTTTTTGAAAATTTTTGCAAATGAATCGCGATTTTGGGCGGGTGGACGTTGCGCACTGAAAAATGGGCGGAGCTTAGAGATGTCGAAAAGTGGGCGGAGCCTAGTCAAATGAAAACATATAAAATCGGCACGCTTTTGAACTTCCACACAATTTAGCAAATCATTCTTAATAATATTCAAAAAAAAATGGCCATCAACATGAGTGACAAGAAAGGATTGCTCCGACAAATTCTCGGTGAAGCGGAAATCACCGTGACAACATCGGGACTGACGATTAGCGGCCCCCGTCTGTCCACTCCCCGATTTCTGCCATTTGACGAGTGCGGTCGCTGCCGCTCATGCAAGGCAACCGAAGTGGAGGTTGACACCATGGTGACGAAGGAGGGGGTTACGATTTGGTGCACGCGCATCGACAAAGTGCAGTTCGTGCCATTCGACGTGGTCTACGAGTTGCCGGGTCACTGTTTCTTCCGACTGAAGAACAAGTCGCGCGTTTTCAATCTCCCGTACGGCGACCTGCCCTCTGAAGCCTGCGAAATTCCGTTAACCCAACACGTGGACGAAGAGCGGGACCTCAAGCGAAAGGCAAAAGAAGCGCTCGAACTGGTGGAAGCCGGATTGATTGCGGACAGTACTGTGCAGGACGGGGCCCGTTTGAAAAAAGCCAAAACAGCGATGAAAGTGATCAGCGACATTCTGCTCTCGGAGCCGATGGGGGATAATCAAAAGAAGGCAGCTGAAGTGGCAGTTGTCGACGAGCAGCAACAACAAGAGCAGCAATCAGCTCCTGTACAAGACAAGCCCGCCACGGCACCGGTTGCGGAAGAGAACACTGTTGAAGTGAAGACGGAAGAGGAAAAGAAGGATGATCTTGGCGACATTGACAAAACACTCGACGAATTTTTTGCGAGCCTTAAAGCCGCAACCACCAGTATGTAAACGAAAACATATTTAAATCCTTCGAATTTATTTAAACATCATTTCACTTGAGCATACATAATAAAAAATGTTAAATTCACAAGCATTTTCCAATAAAGATATTTGTTTTAAATTGCCCTTTGGATTGATTATTTCGGGGCCCTCATCCTCCGGTAAAACCCAATTCC
This sequence comes from Heterodera schachtii, assembly GCA_023374025.1. NCBI lineage: Eukaryota > Metazoa > Nematoda > Chromadorea > Rhabditida > Heteroderidae > Heterodera > Heterodera schachtii. The sequence continues at coordinate 992,232 of SIJG01000052.1, forward strand.
TTCTAAAATTTATTGCTGAGTCCTCCGAGTTAATCACACCCACCCCGGTCACCATTCTTTATTGCTTTGGTGAAATGAACTCAGCGGTGCCCGTACTTCAAAAAGCGGGGGTTGACGTTTATGCGGGAGTCCCGTCAGAAGAGTTGATTAAACGTTTGCCCAAGCCTCTTTTGTTGATACTCGATGACCTCATGCTCTCCATGGACGAGCGATACCTGTCAGATTTGTTCACCAAAAAATCTCACCACCATCAATTTGCGGTCGTGTTTGTCACTCAAAATTTATTTGAGAAAAAGATCAAAGTGGCGCGCCTATCCTCTCAGTACCTGGTACTGATGCGAGCACCCAACTCTTTGTTGTCCATCAGAAATATTGGAGTCCAACTTTTCCCGCGCCAGCTCGATTTCTTTCTGGATGCATACCGCCAAGCTACCGCCCGTCCCTACGGCTATTTGTTGATCGATATGCATGCATCATCAGACCCATCGCTGCGCCTGCGCACAAATATATTTAAGGAAGAGCAGGAGGAAGACGAAGGCATTGTTGTGTTCATTCCCAAAAATGGAGGACCCTAGTCAACAACAACAGATAAAAATAGGACATCTAATAAAAGACAACTCAAATTGGCTATGTGCGTTGGCGAGGACCAAATCCTCTAAAAAATGCAGGAAGATGTTACGCCAGGCGAACAGTGATCAGCTATTGGCGCTAGTGGAAATTTGTCTAAATCTCGTTGCTTCTCGTTTCCAACTGACTACACGACAGAAAAGAAGACTGATGCCTTATGTTGAGACTGTGCGACGGATGAGCAGAGCGAGAAGTGAACGCGGCGCGAGACGTGTGCTTGTTCAGAAAGGATCGGGATTTGGGGGATTGTTTGCAGCCCTCCTGACACCCGTGCTAATTGAAGTAGCAAAATCATTTGTGACCAAAAACGCATAAATACCCGACAATTTTGTTGTTCACTCTCACATTTTTGCAAATGGCTAATAAATTTTTGCTTGTTCCGCAAGAAATTTACCGAGGGTTAACCTCAGCGTCGGATACGGGAGTCATTAATTTGGATGCGGTAAGGCATGACCTGGACCGTGCCAGGGGGGAACGGACTAATCCAACAACAAAAAATGTCCGGTACAATCAACAGCTTCGGCGTTATCTGCAAATGAGAAGGGAGCTTGCCGATAGACCTACCAAAGTTGAGCTAACCAAAGGCTTGAGTGTTTTGCTTAAGCGAGATGGAGGTGCTGCTGATGAGGACGACGAAGTCGTCAACACTCAGCCACGACCTCCCGCTCCTCCTCCACCACCACCACCACCTCCTCCTCCTCCTCCTCATTACCCCCGTCGCCATCCCAGCCCTCCCCATCAGCAATCTTCCTCGTCTGACGATAGTCATCCGCCTCGTCCACCTCGTCCACCGCGTCCTCAGAAAACAAAGAAAAACCATCAATCTTCTATAAAACATGGTCGGTTGAACCAATGGAAGCAAAGGCGTCGTGACTTACAACAACAACCGGTGGTACGTGACCTACTCGCTGAGGCAGCGGCGGCTCCGCTGCCCGAAAGTGACGATGACGATGAACAAATGTTGGAAGGCGGGTATCTGCTACCAACACCATCACAAAATTATGGAGATATGCCAATGTTGCCTGACTATGCAGATGAAATTGAGGAAATGGACACCGCACAACAAAGACTTGCTAGCAGAAGAAAGATAAAAGGAGAGCAGGGATTAGATAAAAACAAAAAATACAAAATTTACTATTCTCCTCCACCATCTCCCAATTGGGAGCAAACCCGAAGGTACAAACGACCAGACCATCCTCCTCCTCCACCTCCTCCGCCTCGTTCTACACCCAAAGTTGAGCTGAAAAGGGATCCACAACCAGCAAAGTTGAAAAAATCCGATTCGCCACCACCACTTCCACCCCATCGCGCAAAGAGAGAGCCAAAATTAGAGCTCGCCCCTCCTCCACCTCCTCGCACTGTCTCCAAACGGGAACCGAAAATTGAACTAGCTCCTCCTCCCCTTCCTCCTCGTCACTTCTCCAAAAGGGAACCAAAACTTGAAGTTGACCCGCGACCATCCACATCGAGGCAAGCCGGGTACTTCCCTCCACCGACAACCAAAATAAAATATGAGTTGCAACCTACAAAGAGACCAGTACCATACAATATCCCGAAAAAAGAGCCAAAAATTGAGCGAACTCCACAGCAGCAGCAGCAACAACCTCCTCCTCCTCCTCCTCCTGCTGCTGTTGTCGTTGAAGAAATAAATGTTTGTATTTTTAATTATCCTATTTGGATTTTTAATTCGTTCATATGAATTCCAATTAATGTCTATTTTGTTTGTTCGCTAGTTTTTTTAAAGTCATTTGGTTTTACTTAAATTACATTAATATTTTAATTTAATAAATAAATTTGCTTAAATTCAAATTGAATATTTTTTAATTTAATGTCTTTTTTCATGTTATCAGACAATATTTTTTTATTATTCATAATTACTATTAATCAATAAAATATTATTTTTTAATTTTATTTCATGCTAAGAAGTGTCTGTCATCCATTCGTAATTTCGTTGGCATCTCTTATCAATAAATACATTTTTATGTGTTGGTGTATTATTATTTTTTGCTATATTGTCCTTTAAATATTTATTTTATTAAAATGTGAAAAAATATATTAATTAAATATTTTTATTTTTAAATTATTTAGTTATTATATTTAATTTATGCACTTATTTCTGCCATTTCTTTGTATTTCATTTTTAAAAGTTGCTGAAAACTGAAAGTAATTTCAATTCTAAAGCCATTAAAATTAACTTTTAAATAAATAAAATAAGAGTGAATTTCATTTGACAGCCATTAAAATTAAAATTTCTTTTTTTATGATTAGTTGGCAATTTTGGCAACAATTGAAAAAATCTTTAGATTATCTCATACTCTGGCGGAAAAATTCTTTTACAAAAATCCCCGAAATTTGTTTTTGGTCTAAAAAGGTTGAAAATATTTTTCTTAATAAAATTACGAAAACGTTAAATTAAGAAATGCACATTTTTAATTTTCAAGGTTTTACATGAAAAGTTTTAAAGTCCAATTTTTTTTATTTTTTACTTTTTTCACAGAAATAAAGACCAGAAAAAAGTAGTTAGTGTCCCCTGTTTGTCGGGGTGTCGGGGGCGGTTTTCCGCACAAACGCCAGGGTGTGGGGCGGTTTTTTGTCTTTGAAGGTGCCGCCGGCGGCGGAGTGGGGCGGGATTTCCTTTGAGGGTGCCGCCATCCCGAAGGTATTGGGGGGTTTCGGGGAAGTAATTGATTGATTTATGGCCGGGGGAGGGGGTACTAATTGGGGGTAAATTTGATTAATTAACTTCCCAGTCCCCGATATCTCTCCAAATGCGGGAAAAAATTCCATGGGTGTTGGTCCGCTAAATTCACGCATTGTTTTTGGTTATTTTGGAAGAGTTGTCGGGGGCAACCCCGACAACAAGGGAGGTGTATGGGTGGATGGTGGCGGTGACATCTGGCAACTTACCACCACACAATGGAATTTTGGCAGGGTGACGGGGGGGGGGGGGGAAGCGAAGTCAGAGAAGGGATGGAAGGATCGAATATGTGATGGATTTGGCTGGTGGGGAGGAGGGGGTGGGGGTGGCAATTCAATGAAAAATTTGGAAAAGAATATGAAGGTGAAGCTGGCGGCACCGTCTTTTGTATATGGCGGCCATTGTTCGGACACTTTTCAGCTGATCGTTGACAGAATTGTAAGTATCTTTGGGAGAACTGGATCATTTAACCATCACTTCACTTCCCAATAAACAATTTGTACTATTTTTTTCACTTTTCCAATAATTTCCCCCTAGAGAAATGAATAACCCTACCAATTTTTCTTGGATTCCCGTCAACAATTGTGTTTGTCCTGTGAAGGACAATTTGTGTTACCACTTCCCGGGCTACAAAAAACCGGTGATTTGTGCCCATAAATTTGTGCACAATATTACCGCATTCCTTTCCAATCCCCCGCACATTCCTAATGGTATTTATTCTGTTTGTTTATGATTTAATTTTGTTAAGCATTAAATTTTTTCCAGAATCGCCACCAGCGTCTCTTTCTTCCGGCTCCGTGGTGCTGCTGATTACAGTGCTCCAAATTTTCATCCTTTTGCTTACGGTGAGTAAAAATTATTTATCATTAAATTGAAAATAGTTTATTTTACAGTTAGTAAAAATTATTTTAATTAAATTAAATGTTTTAAATTCTTTAAGGTGGCTTTATGTTGCTGTTTGCTGGTTTGTGCTGCGCGAGGCCGAACTTACACGGTGAATGGTCACCGTTCAGCTCGGCGCCGCGCTGCCGCTGCGACGTTGAGCGCCTTCCAGGCGCGCACTTCGGGTGGGAATTTTTAAGTTGTTATAATAAAAATTTTCATTTTGTTCGGAGGAAGGGATGAATTTTGAATTTTTGCAAATTGATTTTCCAATTTCAGCGCTTGGTCTTGGCACTGCTGGTCCGTTGGCGGTTCCAAACCGCCCCGCGGAGTCCACTTCTCATCGTGTGCCGGGTAGTGTGGCATTTCCCATTTATTTTTTTTGTTCTAATTTTCATTTATTATTTAGGCTGAATGGTCTCAGCTGGTGAACGAATGAATGAATGATGTTAGAAGAAATAAAGAATTTTTAAAAAAGGATGATCGGATAATATTTAATGGTTTTTCTTTTCTTTTTTTTCCAAATAACATTTATAATAAAATTTTGGGATACTAATTATAATTTGAATTTTAGTCAATGAGCTTAGGGTCTACACAATAATATAATTAGGTGCCCGTTAAAGTGTATACGCAGCAATATTTTAAACCCTCTCTTCCCTTAACAACTTCCTTGAAAAGCAAATTGAATTTTATTAATTGAAAAATTAACATTACAAATTATTATTATTATGTAATTTCGGGTTTTTTTTTTACTGTTGTTCGGTTTTCTCGGTGCGCTTCTTTGCTTTCGGTGGCGCCAAAATGTCGGTTGCGCGAACATTGGCTAGAGCACATTCTTCGCACAGCTCAAAGCTCAGCGTGAATTCCCCATTCTCATTGCGACGGACCCTTTCTTTGTTGTTGTAGAGTTTGTTCCAATCAGCTAAAAATGGGGTTCACTATTGATTGAAAATTAAAAAAATACCTGCGCACAAATAAAAGCCCAACATGTATTTCCCTTTGACGAGTTTCCACAGCTCACGGTCTTGGACTTTTCTTTTCTTTGCACTTGGCACGGCGTCAGTTTGAGTACTTAAATTAATTAAATAATTAATTATAATATTTTTGAATATTATTTACCCTTCCTGTTGGTTGACTGCTGGTGGATGAATTTCCATTCCCTTTGCTTCCGTTTTGGTCGTTTCTTGTTGAGTCAAGCCAATGTTCTCGTTGATTTTCAATGATTTGGGAGAAGACATTTTTTTTGTAAGATTTTTTGAAAATTTTTGCAAATGAATCGCGATTTTGGGCGGGTGAACGTTGCGCACTGAAAAATGGGCGGAGCTTAGAGATGTCGAAAAGTGGGCGGAGCCTAGTCAAATGAAAACATATAAAATCGGCACGCTTTTGAACTTCCACACAATTTAGCAAATCATTCTTAATAATATTCAAAAAAAATGGCCATCAACATGAGTGACAAGAAAGGATTGCTCCGACAAATTCTCGGTGAAGCGGAAATCACCGTAACTACGTCTGGCCTGACAATTAGCGGCCCCCGTCTGTCCACTCCCCGATTTCTGCCATTTGACGAGTGCGGTCGCTGCCGCTCATGCAAGGCAACCGAAGTGGAGGTTGACACCATGGTGACGAAGGAGGGGGTTACGATTTGGTGCACGCGCATCGACAAAGTGCAGTTCGTGCCATTCGACGTGGTCTACGAGTTGCCGGGTCACTGTTTCTTCCGACTGAAGAACAAGTCGCGCGTTTTCAATCTTCCGTACGGCGACCTGCATTCTGAGTCTTATGAAATTCCGCTAACCCAACACGTGAACGAAGAACGGGACCTCAAGCGAAAGGCAAAAGAAGCGCTCGAACTGGTGGAAGCCGGATTGATTGCGGACAGCACTGTGCAGGACGGGGCCCGTTTGAAAAAAGCCAAAACAGCGATGAAAGTGATCAGCGACATTCTGCTCTCGGAGCCGATGGGGGATAATCAAAAGAAGGCAGCTGAAGTGGCAGTTGTCGACAAGCAGCAACAACAAGAGCAGCAATCAGCTCCTGTACAAGACAAGCCCGCCACGGCACCGGTTGCGGAAGAGAACACTGTTGAAGTGAAGACGGAAGAGGAAAAGAAGGATGATCTTGGCGACATTGACAAAACACTCGACGAATTTTTTGCGAGCCTTAAAGCCGCAACCACCAGTATGTAAACAAAACATATTTAAATCCTTCGAATTTATTTAAACATCATTTCACTTGAGCATACATAATAAAAAATGTTAAATTCACAAGCATTTTCCAATAAAGATATTTGTTTTAAATTGCCCTTTGGATTGATTATTTCGGGGCCCTCATCCTCCGGTAAAACCCAATTCCTTCTAAAATTTATTGCTGAGTCCTCCGAGTTAATCACACCCACCCCGGTCACCATTCTTTATTGCTTTGGTGAAATGAACTCAGCGGTGCCCGTACTTCAAAAAGCGGGGGTTGACGTTTATGCGGGAGTCCCGTCAGAAGAGTTGATTAAACGTTTGCCCAAGCCTCTTTTGTTGATACTCGATGACCTCATGCTCTCCATGGACGAACGATATCTGTCAGATTTGTTCACCAAAAAATCTCACCACCATCAATTTGCGGTCGTGTTTGTCACTCAAAATTTATTTGAGAAAAAGATCAAAGTGGCGCGCCTATCCTCTCAGTACCTGGTACTAATGCGAGCACCCAACTCTTTGTTGTCCATCAGAAATATTGGAGTTCAACTTTTCCCGCGCCAGCTCGATTTCTTTCTGGATGCATACCGCCAAGCTACCGCCCGTCCCTACGGCTATTTGTTGATCGACATGCATGCATCATCAGACCCATCGCTGCGCCTGCGCACAAATATATTTAAGGAAGAGCAGGAGGAAGACGAAGGCATTGTTGTGTTCATTCCCAAAAATGGAGGACCCTAGTCAACAACAACAGATAAAAATAGGACATCTAATAAAAGACAACTCAAATTGGCTGTGTGCGTTGGCGAGGACCAAGTCCTCCAAGAAGTGTAGGAAGATGTTGCGTCACGCGAACAGTGATCAGCTATTAGCACTAGTGGAAATTTGCCTAAATCTCGTTGCTTCACGTTTCCAACTGACTACACGACAGAAAAGAAGACTGATGCCCTATGTTGAGACTGTGCGACGGATGAGCAGAGCGAGAAGTGAACGCGGCGCGAGACGTGTGCTTGTTCAGAAAGGATCGGGATTTGGGGGATTGTTTGCAGCCCTCCTGACACCCGTGCTAATTGAAGTAGCAAAATCATTTGTGACCAAAAACGCATAAATACCCGACAATTTTGTTGTTCACTCTCACATTTTTGCAAATGGCTAATAAATTTTTGCTTGTTCCGCAAGAAATTTACCGAGGGTTAACCTCAGCGTCGGATACGGGAGTCATTAATTTGGATGCGGTAAGGCATGACCTGGACCGTGCCAGGGGGGAACGGACTAATCCGACAACAAAAAATGTCCGGTACAATCAACAGCTTCGGCGTTATCTGCAAATGAGAAGGGAGCTTGCCGATAGACCTACCAAAGTTGAACTGACCAAAGGCTTGAGTGTTTTGCTTAAGCGAGATGGAGGTGCTGCTGATGAGGACGACGAAGTCGTCAACACTCAGCCACGACCTCCCGCTCCTCCTCCACCACCACCACCACCTCCTCCTCCTCCTCCTCATTACCCCCGTCGCCATCCCAGCCCTCCCGATCAGCAATCTTCCTCGTCTGACGATAGTCATCCGCCTCGTCCACCTCGTCCACCGCGTCCTCAGAAAACAAAGAAAAACCATCAATCTTCTATAAAACATGGTCGGTTGAACCAATGGAAGCAAAGGCGTCGTGACTTACAACAACAACCGGTGGTACGTGACCTACTCGCTGAGGCAGCGGCGGCTCCGCTGCCCGAAAGTGACGATGAAGATGAACAAATGTTGGAAGGCGGATATCTGTTGCCAACACCATCACAAAATTATGGAGATATGCCAATATTACCAGACTATGCAGATGAAATTGAGGAAATGGACACCGCACAACAAAGAGTTGCTAGCAGAAGAAAGATAAAAGGAGAGCAGGGATTAGATAAAAACAAAAAATACAAAATTTACTATTCTCCTCCACCATCTCCCAATTGGGAGCAAACCCGAAGGTACAAACGACCAGACCATCCTCCTCCTCCACCTCCTCCGCCTCGTTCTACACCCAAAGTTGAACTGAAAAAGGACACACGGCCAACAAAATTGAAAAAATCCGATTGGCCACCACCACTTCCACCCCATCGCGCAAAGAGAGAGCCAAAACTAGATCTCGCCCCTCCTCCACCTCCTCGCACTGTCTCCAAACGGGAGCCGAAAATTGAACTAGCTCCTCCTCCCCTTCCTCCTCGTCACTTCTCCAAAAGGGAACCAAAACTTGAAGTTGACCCGCGACCATCCACATCGAGGCAAGCCGGGTACTTCCCTCCACCGACAACCAAAATAAAATATGAGTTGCAACCTACAAAGAGACCAGTACCATACAATATCCCGAAAAAAGAGCCAAAAATTGAGCGAACTCCACAGCAGCAGCAGCAACAACCTCCTCCTCCTCCTCCTGCTGCTGTTGTCGTTGAAGAAATGCCTCATGTTCCTCCTCCTAGGAGGGGGACCAAACGCACATACCCTGTAAATGATGATGATGAGGTGCACATAAGAAAACGAGTGAGGCAACCGAGAAGGGTAAGAGTACAGTACTCGCCCGAGCCAGGTCCATCAACATCTGCACAAAGTTATGAACAACAACAACAACAACGTGAACTGTTTGCTATTCCATCAAATCAACTGACCATGACGCAGAGAATTGAGCGATTATATATCAAATGTAACCATTATGCTGATCGTATGGGTGTTCGGGTGAATACAATTAACACCGCAAACGGCAAGCCGTTGGCGCATAGCAATTTGCGAATGGCCATCAAGTATATAATAGACCGAAGAGCGGGACGCCCCACCATTAAACCGCCAGGAGCTAACCTATTGGAAGAGCGCCTTAAGCAGGATCCAATTTTGTATTCATGGACGGCCCCACCAAAGAGACCATCACAGAGCAAAACCACCCGGACGGAACGGGCAATCAAGAAGGAATTTCGCCCGAAAAAATGGAGCTGATCAACACCACTCTTGACAAAATGTACAATGACCCATCCTCCCCAGCGGCGTTTGCAGGTGTTACGGCGCTGTGGAAAGAAGCGCGGAAAAAGATTAAACATTTACGAAAAGATGAAGTGCAGAACTATTTGGATGGGCACCGCACCTACACTTTGATGCGCCCCCGGCGCGTGCACTTTCCGAGAGCCAAAACAATTGCTGCTGGATTCATGACCGATGTCCAAGTGGATTTGGCTGATTTTCAAGCGCTTTCTCGTCATAATGGAGGCCATCGATACCTGCTCGTGGCGATTGATGTTCTCTCAAAACGTTTATTTGTCGTCCCACTGAAAAATAAGCGGGCTGAAGAAATGTTGGACGCATTCAAAGAGCTAATTGAGCAAATGCCCATGGTCCCCCATCGAATATTCTCTGACAAGGGCACTGAGTTCAAGAACAGATTGGTGAAGGAATTTTTTGAGGAGCAGGAAATTGAGAAGCATGAGCCCGTGCATTCGTCAGTCAAAGCCTCAGTTGCTGAGCGAGCCATCAGAAATGTTAAGCAGCGATTATACAGATATTTTGCGGAAAAGCAGACTCTCAACTGGGTGGATACTGTACAGCAAATTGTTGATGGAATTAACAGTGCCCCGTCTCGTGTTCACGGGATGCGACCAATTGATGTCAATTTTCAGAATGCTCAGAAGGTGTGGAAACGAATGTATGGGCAACAAATAGCTAAAATTTCACAAAGGCGAGCACCACGTTTCCGTAAAAATGAATTTGTGCGTATGAGCAGAGAGAAGCGGCAATTTGAGAAGGGGTACCTGCCCAATTACGGCGATGAAATTCTTGAGGTTGACCAAGTGCTGAAGGCGGTGCGTCCGATTCGGTACAAACTTCGTGATGATCATGGCGAAAAGTTCAGGGGCACCTTTTATGAGCAGGAGTTGGCTCGCGTACGCAAGGATGATGAGACAAGCTACCGAATAGAAAAAGTGTTGAAGAAGAGAAGAAAATCCGATGGATCAATTGAGATGCTAGTAAAATTCATAGGTTATCCCGAGAGGGAATGGATCGATGAATCTCAGCTTGTATAAAAGCATTCAATTTGTTCATTTTTTTACAATTGGATAAATTTTGAAATGGCTTCAAATAGCTTCTTTGTGTTCTTGCCGAGTAATGTGACTGATTACCCGGACAATCAACCGAACAAATTCAGAGTACGTCTTCCAAAACCTCTGCATTTTAGTGGGTCATGGGTGTGTGGACTGCACAGTATCAGTTATCCCTATTCCTGGCACTCAACAATTGGTACGCTGGATGACCAATGGATAGACATTCATTTCACCAATCTCCATTCCGTTGATGAGGACCGACAGCGTGTCATCAGAGTACCTGTCCCACAGGCGTCGCACAAAAAAGTTGAGCAACTCAGGGATTTTTTACAAGCAACATTGAAGAGTCAAGAAAAAGTAAGACTTAAGCCGCTTGCGCATGAAGAAGGCTACTTCGATAAACCGGTTGTGATCGGCTCACCTCCTCATGCAAAGCGCCTTAAGAGATCAACAATTGCTGACCTCTCTTCACTGCCCTCGCCCCCGAGGTATGATGAGACAGATGAGCAACAACAGCAGCAGCAGCAGCCTCAGTCTCCCCCCAGATTCGATGAGACAGAGAAAGAGGCAGAAAAGGTCAAAGAAACACCACCTCCTCCTGCCGCTAAGCAACCGATACCGTCGGCTCCAACACTTGCTCCTCCTTCTCATCCTGCTACTGAAGCGCCAAAGGCAGTCACAGCAACGAAACAGGCAGCTCCAAAATCTGCTACAGCACCGCCCCAAATGCCAAGTGTGACACCTGCTATAACCAAAACAACCCCGGCTCCAGCTTCCATTCCACCCATTAAGCAAGCTCCATCGGTCCCGAAGCCTTCTCCGTCCAAAACAGCGGCTGTGCCGAAACCAACTCCAACGCCCACTCCATCATCTAAATCAACTATTCCAACGCCTGCTTCATCGACCAAGCCACAGAATACCCCTAAAATACCATCACCTGTGGCAGCTAAACCAAAGGAGCCAAACGCCGCAAAAAAGCCCACTGTACCAACTACCGTATCTACAACATCTATTTCAAATTTAACTTCTCAGATTGGACCTATACCCACAACACCGAAACCAACGCCACCTCCTATTAAGCCTATTCCGCCTTCAATTCCGACACCATCACCACCACCAAAGGGTCCAACAAATGATGTGAAACGATCAGTCGAAGCCCCAAACAAAAAGGAATCGAAGAGAATTTTGGATGTGGATGATAGGTTTTTTGGAGGGTTAGCTGCCGGAGACGAGTTTCCCGACGACGATGACAAAGAGTCCGAGTGGCCACATGACCCTTTCAAAAACATTGTCGAAGATGTAGAAATACAATACCTTGAAGACTTTGAGCGATTCAAGGTGGTGCTCAAAAGTCCACTCATAAGCCACTTGTCATTCTCACCTCAATTGGGATATGTGCTTGGATTTGAAAATCCTCAACACGTTGGAGATCAAGAAATGGCAAAATACGGGTGTGACTTACGGGGTGGCTTCTCAAGTTTTGCTGTCTACTCAAAAGGACTGACAGAGAACATGATCATTGGCAATTCTCTGAGCTCGCTGCTTCGCGTTGTGTCGGTGAGCGGTGCCACACCCGGTGACTACAATGAGAAGATTTATGATTCACCAATATACGCTCGAGTGTTGCAGCGGGAGATCAACGAAATTGAAATTGAGCTGCGCACAATGGAGAAGGGACGACTGGTGCCATTCGCCTATGGCACGACCATGGTGGTATTAATATTTAAGAAAGTGATAAATTTTTAAAACCCACTCATTTTTGTATTCATTCACTCATTTTACGCAAATAAAATGGTTCATATTGTGTTCGATCCAAGCTTTATCGGATATGATGAATACATGCAATACGGAAATGGCATGGAAAGCGAGGATTACTTCCAAGGGTCCAGTCCCTTCCAACGAGGGTATGGACAACGAGGCGCAGGGGTAGGGGATGTGTTTCGAGGACTTTGGCGCTTTTTCCTTCCCATTCTTCGTCGTGTTGGCACTACAGTAGGGTCAGAGGCACTGAGCACGGGGCAGCGAGTGTTGGAGAGAGTGGGAAACGAAGGAGTGCCGTTTAAGGAGGCATTTGTCAGCGAGGGAAAGAAAGGAATTGATACGGTGCTGGAGAAGGGCGGCCTGCCAAAACAGTTTGGCAGCGGTCGAAGAAAGAGTATAAAAAGAAAGAAATCTCATGCACCAAGCCATCAGACCATAATTGGACGGACAATCAGCAAACCAGGAAACAAACGTATTCGTTCAGACGCATTTGGACTTTACTAAATAAATGGCTTTCCATAAAATTGATAATGACAGTGCAAACTCAATTTGATGCACCTGGGCCCATTTGAGGGCATCCAATTGAAACCCATTTTGAACCAAACCCGTTTGGGCCTTTGCCTTTGTCTGCAAATCGGTGTGTGACTTTTGTACTCTGTTTGCTGTTCCTGAATCATTTTCACTTCGAATTTTGCACAAACCCACTCTCTGATCTACCGTACCATTCTCCTTATGTGCCACAGTTCCCACACCAATTACTGTACCATCAAAGCCCCTTTCTGAACCCGAATTTTGTGTGTTCAGACATATTATTTGCTGACCCGCCGGTGTTGAATGTGCCGTTGAAGTTGATGGACCTGTTTCCAACTCTGATTGGCATCTCCTTTCACTGTTTTGAGTATTGTTCGCCACCACATTGCCCACCAACTCTCTTTGCCACTGTTGCATTTCTTCGGAGAAGTCGAACTCACTATTCTCATCACTTTCGCAGACCGGCCTTTCCTTTTCTGGCCCCATGGCCCATCCTCCGCTACTCATTAGCATCGACCCCCACAGATATAAGACCAAAAGAAAAATGCTTCCCTTAATTGTGCCGCGACCTTTCACCTTAATCACAGCCTTTCCTTCCTCATTTTGTGAACCCAATTTGCTTTCATAATTTAATTTTAAACCTCCGTCCTTTTCCGTTATAATCAAACCCAAATTTTGGCTCAGAATTTCAATCCTTTTACCCGTTCCGCTTACATTTCTATTTATCAGCCCACTGCTATCATTCGCACCGCGCCCGCCCGCACTCTCAAACCCATTACCCGCCTTTTCTTCCTTCTCTTTCATAAATCCCGCAAAAAAATCGCCAAAATCATCGAATTCGTCCCGGTAATGATCAAAAAAGACTCCGCCCAGAGGATAAAAGAATCCATCTGCTAACAACATTGGCCCAAGTGAACTTCCCTGTGTCAGTTTGACTTTCAGTACTTGAAAAGCAAAATGGCGATGTGAGACTCGGGGTCTCAACCCAATGAAAGGCCTGTCCGGAGTCACAGTCAAATTCTTGTTGTTCAAATTTTTGATGTAGCCTTCATCCAATCGATACCAAAGGGAAGACCCGCGATTCAATGCCTCGGTGATCCGTTTCTTCAAACTTCGTCGCTTCGTGGCACTCAATAGTACGGTTCCGAGGTCCCGTTTATTGCATTCGAGCTGCTCCGCAGCAAAGTCGATCAATTCTTTCGTTTTAGTATTATAGGACATTTTTGAATTTTTTAGAATAAAGGAACAATGGTGCCTTTCCCGAATTTCGGTCCATTTAAATACGCTTTTTTGTTCCTTCTCGTTTTGGACAATATGAACTGATTCATCAAATTTTATCACTCCAATTTGATCTTTGATGCTCCGCATCCCTCCCGTGGATAAAGAACAAGAAATGCTTACAAATTTGCACAATAAAATTCCTATGACAAATCGGTAACCCAAAAAATAGGGCAAAAATCGTAAGAAAATGTAAATGGCACCCATTGCTAATAATAGCATTAAAATGAAAAATGTCATATTTTTAAAATTATTAAACGGATTGAATAAATTTTTTAAATCGATTTCAAATAAATCCTCCCATTTTATACCATCTCCATCCTTTATTTTAAGTTTCTCAGAATTTCGCACTTTAAATTTTCTTTCACTTATTGGTACATAGATAAGTCTGCCTTTGATTTTAAATGAACTTTTTCCTCCTGGGCACACGACTTGACAATTCATATTAACTTTAGCTTTAGCAAATGGAAGAATATCAATTTGGTTTTCGCCTTTTTTATTACATTTTGCCAAAAAAATAAGACCTCCTGGACATTTAACTTCCGCGATACTTTCACCCCAATCAGTCCAGCAAGTATAGTTGAGAGTTCCCCCTGTTTGGCACTCATAACAACCCGTCAATTTTCCGATTTGCTTTGCCCTGCATGTATTTCCTTCAATTTCAGCCACAATTTTTAAATTTTCGACTCTCACTAATAATTGTATAGGCGTATAATTTGTCTCACTTAAAATTTTACTTTCATCTCTTCTCAAGTTTAGTTTATCACTGGTAAATGGTAATTTCGGTTCAAGATTACCAATTATCATATCTTCACATTCACATTGAATAAGCTGCCCTTCTTTTAATGTACTGTTTATCCAGCATTCTCTGCAAACTTCCTTTTTTAAAATGCACTCGAAATTCATGGCACTGTTCTCATCTTTACAAAATAATTTAGTTTTTATATCTTTTCCTGCGTATATTATTTCCTTTTCTGATATGTGAAAATAATCGTCGAGAATCGGTGAAATTGGCGGAGTTATTCCTAAGGGCGTAAAGGAAATTTCGCGCCAATCTTCTGTGACTCCCGGGTACAAATTTAATTCACTTTTTACCGAATTTTTCCCAATTTTTAATTCAATTCCGATTTTTATCTCGTAATCCCAATTCAGACATCTCACTTGTTTCCACACTTTTCCGGTAATGGGAACCGCTATTATTTTATAGAAAAAGCACTCATTAATACCAAATGAAGGTAAGGCACATTTTGATCCCCATACTGTCTCTCCTTCCATACAGTAAGAATTTCCTGGGTAATCCCAGTAGTTTTTTAATTCTTCAATGTTTTCACTAGGTCTTATATTTAAACATTTTCCCTTTTTGCATGATCCCATTGTCGGACATCTTCTTTCAGATTTAACTCGGATACCGTAATCTCTTGACCAAGAAATTATTTCTTGTGCGCAATTCAAAGTTAATGAATTTAATTTAATTTTTAAAGATCCAATTGTCTGACTCTTTTCGTTTTTTAATGCCATAGAAATTTTTTGCCCAGCTGGTAAATTGTCATCTCTGCTGTGCCCCTTATTCTACAGACAGTTTCATTTATTTTTCGGGTACAATCTTCTGAAGTCGCCTGGATAATTGCAACTTCTGTACCGCTTTTAACTTGGTCAATAATTAACATAATTATAAATGTGAAAATTGTTAAATTAATTGTGTTTCTCAAACTCAAATTTTTTAATCGTCTATTTCTTTTTCTTTTTATCCATTCTTTGTCATTTTTCCTTTCATTATCAAGTAATCCCATTTCTAATTCATCGCAGTGAGGTGTATCCCTTTTAATACAATTTTTGATAACTTTAAATGGAAAACAAATAAAGGTAGAAATTAATTTAAGAAATTCGATAAGAAATTTAAAAATAGAAAAAATGCAGGTAATAAGGTATAATACGATTAGAATAATTATACCATATAGTATTTCCACTCGAGCTGTCCAGCACTCCGGGTTAAAAAATAAATCCCAACTTAACCAATCGATTATTTCACACTCATCTATTGGTGGACAGAAAATTTTATTTTTATATTTTCTTTTTCTCTTTGACCAATAGGTTACTATACATTCATGATCAATTAACAATTGTTCTTTTAGGTAAATTATATTGTAACTCTTTTGTATATAAATGGGTAAAACAACTTCCCAAACAACAAATCTGAATTTTTTCCATCCGAATTGGTGTTTTCATATAAATACCCATATTTTCGCATTTTATTTTACAATCTTCACACCTAAAAGTTTTTCTGTTCACCTTTTCACTTTCTCCCTTTAAAATTAATAACACACAAAATACAGAAAGTAGACCCAACTTTATTGCTTTCGTTTTTGCTCTTGTTAACATTTTGTGTTTATTTTCTTGTGAATCAATTTGTTTCCCGATCACCGGAAATTCCCTTTTTGAATCATCATTGATTAATGTTTTTTTATCTTCCCCGTTTAAACCGTTTGATTCCTTTTGTGATGCTTCTAAAGGATAAAGTTTGCTAATGGGCCTTTCCACCACTCGCCCAGAAATCATTTTTACACTCACACTTCTAATCACCCCTGGTACTCCATTTAGTTTAATTATTCTTCCCATCGGCCAAGTATTCCTTGGATGTAAGTCATCTTCAACCATCACCACTTCGCCCAATTGTGGTTCTCTATGATTTTGTGATTTTGGGCCTTTGTGAATCCATTGGTTTCTGTTTCTCAACATAATTAAATATTCTTTATTCCACCTGTCCCAAAATATGTCTAACGCTCTAATTGTACGTTTCCACCTTTCTTTTAATTTCTCTTCTAATGATGCCTGACCAGTTCTATAATCTTGGTCCTCCTCATCCCCGTTATTTGACAAAAATATACCCAATTCCGCTCCGGGATTAATAAAGTCAATTGGTCGAAGAGCTCTTTCTCCGTCAGGCTCAATTGACACATGTGTTATTGGTCTCGAATTCAGAATAGTTTCGACTTCTGCCGTAAAAGTACGCAGTTCTTCTTTATTTAAAATAATTCGTCCCAATGCAGACTTAAAGGCATCTTTACAAATTTTAACCAGCCTTTCTGCACATCCATTTTCCCAGGGAGATAAAGCCGGAATAAATTTCCAAAGAATTTTATTTTTCCAATACTAATAATTATTTTTTCGAAATTTAAAAGGGAATTCCAAATAAATTTTTTTTTAATTTTTAAGTATAAAAACAATTTGCAAGGACATTCGCAATGTTTTCAAGGACAAATAATTCGAGTACTGGATTCGTAGCTCATTTGACAGCCAAATTTCGGCATTTTTCGATGAACTTGGCCTGCTGGTGTTGTGCTTGTAAAAGCTGGTCAATGTTTGATCGAAAAATTTTGTTTGAATTCACCCCCTTTTTAAAAAAATGTTTATTAAAAACCAATCTTTTAAATTATGGCAATTAGTGAAAGGGATTAAAATGGAAAAATTATTTGTTATGGGCAAAAGCAAGATGACTGTTCCCATTTGATTATTCATCAATTTTCTTCATATTACGCGTTGAACAATTGATGGGACATTGTTTGCCACTAAAAAAATAATTTTTAATTTCAAATAATTTTGCATTAAAATATTAAAATTTGATACAATAGTTAGAATTTTTTAATAAAAAAATATTAATTTTCAAAACTTTTCGTTAATTTACAAAAAGTCAACGAAAATAAAAAAATTGCTTTCCTGCATAAACTTTAATTTGTTAATTTTCTTGAAACTAAATTATTAGTAAATAAGATTTAGTGATTTTTTATTTAAGTTTAGTATTTCAAAAAAAAAAATTCATTCAGTGTAAAAAAAAAAGAGGTGTACCGACATTTGCGCCTCGACATTTGCGCCGCCCTACAAAACCATTTGCACCGTTCATTCAGATTTTAAAATAATCCAAAAATTTTTTAATTTAAACTAAGACCTAATGTGGCTTATTAATAGGGCTGGGATTTTTAGGCAAATGCCTAAAATTTTTGCGCACTTAATACGCACAGATAAGCACGAAAAACGCATTTTCCGCTTGGTTTGGGGTGTCTTCGATGATTTTTATAATGCCTAACTTTGCCTATTTCGGAGTTTTTGTGCTTAATGCCTAAATGCCTATTTTTATGCCTATTTCGCCAATTTGGGCGCCTATTTTCAGTGTTTTCGAAAAAATCCTTAATAAAAATGCAATAAAAACGAAAAATACACCCCTAAGAATCGGCCTGAAAAAATTTCAGAAAATACACCCCTAAGAATTGAAAAAATTTCACAAAATTTGATCCCCAAAATTTAATTATTTTTCTTGATAAAAATTTTTGGTTTAAAAATTTTCCTTATTCGAAAAACTTTAAAACAATTGAAATATAAGCAAAAAAAAAAGTGTTTTGATTAATTTTTACGTGTTTTCCTACCTAAAAAGAGTTAATAAAAAAATTTTATTTGCATTTTTAGTGCCTATTTGAGGATTTTTGTTCCTTTTTAATGCCTATTTTGCGATTTTTTCTGCCTATTTTGGTGCCTATTTCGCGATTTTTTGTGCCTAAAAATCCCAGCCCTACTTATTAATCTTGATATTTTGTTTTCCTTAGCATCTCATATTTGTCTTTGCTGCTGATGCATTCAGTGATAAAAAAAAACAAAGAATTAGGAATCCATTGTTTCGATTAGTTTTCCTCAATTTCATCTGCATAGTCAGGCAACATTGGCATATCTCCATAATTTTGTGATGGTGTTGGCAACAGATAACCGCCTTCCAACATTTGTTCATCGTCATCATCACTTTCGGGCAGCGGAGCCGCCGCTGCCTCAGCGAGGAGATCACGTACTACCGGTTGTTGTTGTAAGTCACGACGCCTTTGCTGCCATTGGTTCAAACGACCATTTCTTAGAGAAGAGTGATGGTGGTTTTTCTTTGTTCTCTGAGGACGCGGTGGACGAGGGGGGCGAGGTGGATGACTATCGTCAGATGAGGAAGATTGCTCGGGAGGGCTGGGATGGCGAAGGCGGTATTGAGAAGGAGGTGGAGGAGGTGGTGGTGGAGGAGCGGGAGGCCGTGGCTGAGTGTTTACGACTTCGTCGTCATTATCTTCAACACCCCCATCTCGCTTAAGCAAAACACTCAATCCTTTGGTCAGTTCAACTTTAGTAGGTCTATCGGCAATCTCCCTTCTCATTTGCAGATACCGCCTAAGCTGTTGATTGTACCGGACATTTTTTGTTGTCGGATTAGTCCGTTCCCCCCTGGCACGGTCCAGGTCATGCCTTACCGCATCCAAATTAATGACTCCCGTATCCGAGGCTGAGGTTAGCCCTCGGTAAATTTCTTGTGGAACAAGCAAAAATTTATTAGCCATTTTGCAAAAAAATGTGAGAGTGAACAACAAAATTGTTGGCTATTTATGCGTTTTTGGTCACAAATGATTTTGCTACTTCAATTAGCACGGGTGTTAGGAGGGCGGCAAATAACCCCCCAAATCCTGATCCCTTCTGAACAAGCACACGTCTCGCACCGCGTTCACTTCTCGCTCTGCTCATCCGTCGCACAGTCTCAACATAGGGCATCAGTCTTCTTTTCTGTCGTGTAGTCAGCTGGAAACGAGAAGCAACGAGATTCAGACAAATTTCCACGAGCGCTAACAGCTGTTCACTGGTTGCGTGACGCAACATCTTCCTACACTTCTTGGAGGACTTGGTTCTTGCCAAGGCACACAGCCAGTCCGAGTTGTCTTTTATTAGCTGTCCTATGTTTATCTGCTGTTGTTGACTATGGTCCTCCATTTTTAGGAATGAACACAACAATGCCTTCGTCTTCATCCTGCTCGTCCTTAAATATATTTGTGCGAAGGCGCAGCGATGGGTCAGATGATGCGTGCATATCAATCAGCAAGTAACCGTAGGGACGGGCGGTCGCTTTACGGTATGCATCAAGAAAGTAGTCGAGCTGGCGCGGGAAAAGCTGGACTCCAATATTTCTGATGGACAATAGAGAGTTGGGTGCTCGCATCAGTACCAGGTACTGGGAGGATAGGCGCGCCACTTTGATCTTTTTCTCAAATAAATTTTGAGTGACAAAAACTACCGCAAATTGATGGTGATGAGATTTTTTGGTGAACAAATCGGACAGGTATCGCTCATCAATGGAGAGCATGAGGTCATCGAGTATCAACAAAAGAGGCTTGGGCAAACGTTTGAGCAGCTCTTCGGATGGGACTCCCGCATAAACATCAACTCCAGCTTTTTGAAGTACCGGTACCGCTGAGTTCATTTCACCAAAGCAATAAAGAATGGAGACCGGGCTGGGTGTGATTAACTCGGAGGACTCAGCAATGAATTTTAGAAGAAATTGAGTTTTACCCGAAGAGGATGGCCCCGAAATAATTAATCCAAAGGGCAATTTAAAACTAATATCTTTGTTGGAAAACGCTTGGGAATTTAACATTTTTTATTATGGTCAAGTAAAATGGTGACCAAATAAATTCCAAGGATTTAAATATCTTTTCGTTTACATACTGGTGGTTGCGGCTTTAAGACTCACAAAAAATTCGTCGAGTGTTTTGTCAATGTCACCAAGGTCATCCTTCTTTTCTTCTTCCGTCTTCACTTCAACAGTGTTCTGTTCCGCAACCGGTGCCGTGGCGGGCTTGTCTTGTACAGGGGCTGATTGTTGCTCTTGTTGTTGCTGCTTGTCGACAACTGCCACTTCAGCTGCCTTCTTTTGATCATCTCCCACCGGTTCCGAGAGCAGAATGTCACTGATCACTTTCATCGCAGTTTTGGCTTTTTTCCAACGGACCCCGTCCTGCACAGTGGTGTCCGCAATCAATCCGGCCTCCACCAATTCGAGCGCTGCTTTTGCCTTTCGCTTGAGGTCCCGTTCTTCGTCCACGCGTTGGGTTAACGGAATTTCACAGGACTCAGAGGGCAGGTCGCCGTATGGAAGGTTGAACACGCGCGACTTGTTCTTCAGTCGGAAGAAGCAGTGTCCGGGCAAGTCGTAGACGACGTCAAATGGCACGAACTGCACTTTGTCGATGCGCGTGCACCAAATCGTGACCCCCTCCTTCGTCACCATGGTGTCAACCTCCACCTCGGTAGCCTTGCATGAGCGGCATCGACCGCTCTCGTCAAACGGCAGGAATCGTGGAGTGGACAGACGGGGGCCGCTAATCGTCAGACCCGATGTAGTTACAGTAATTTCCGCTTCGCCGATAATTTGTCGGAGCAAGCCCCGCTTGTCGTTCATGTTGATAGCCATTTTTGTCGGTAGAATTAAGAATGATTTGCGAAATTGAGCGGAAGTTCAAAAGTGTGCCGACTTTATATGTTTTCGTTCGACTAGGCTCCGCCCACTTTTCGACATCTCGGAGCTCCGCCCATTTTTCAGTTCGCAACGTTCACCCGCCCAAAACCACAATTCATTTGCAAAATTTTCAAAAAATTTTATCGCAATGTCCACCCCAAGCAAATTCTCTCCGGCAAAAAGCTCCCCCATGAAAGAGGAGAACAATGATGGAAAAGCTGAGCTTCTGATTCCTTCCTTGAAAGCGCCCACCCGTAAGCAGCAATCAAAAAATGTGGGAATGAATGGTGGGGTGGAGCAGCAGCCGTCAATGAAAAAGCGAAAAGTCGAGGATCGTGAGCTGTGGAAACTCGTCAAAGGGAAATACATGTTGGGCTTTTATTTGTGCGCAGGTATTTTTATTTTTATTTCCAATCAATAGTGAACCCAATTTTTTAGCTGATTGGAGCAAGCTCTACAACAACAAAGAAAGGGTCCGTCGCAATGAGAATGGTGAATTCACGCTGAGCTTTGATCTATGCGAAGAATGCGCTCTGGCCAATGTTCGGGCAACCGACATTTTGGCGCCGCCGAAATCAAAGAAGCGCACCGAATGAGAACCAATCAATCAATCAAAGTTCAAGGCGATACACACAAACATAACGGATCACAATTATTATGTTTATTTTTACGGTAAATAATTTAAATATATTTTTTCAATAATTAATATTGGGAGGAATACCATAAAGGGAGATTTAAGAGACTAGCAGCGAAATTTTAATAAAGTGCATAAATTCGCGCACTCCTTGGCCCTATCACTCACACCTATCCATCCCATTTGATCAGTCCCTTCACCCTGACGACAAGTCAAACACTTGTCGTCCCCCTCCACCGAACGATCAATCACCCCCATTAACCACTCTTGACGAGTCAATTACCCCAAACCCTTTGAACACTCCCTACACCCTCACCCCCTCCCCCATACTCGCGATTTTTTCACTGACGACAACTCAACACTTGTCGTCCCCTTCACCGATCGATCAATCACCCTTAATTAATCATCTTGACAGGTCGATCACCCCACTCCAAACCCCTTGATCACTCCCGACACCCTGACGACAAGTCAACACTTGTCCCCTCAATCGGTCGATCAATCAACCAATTAATCACTATTGACAGGTCAACCACCCCAAACCCTTTGACCACTCCTGACACCCTGACGACAAGTCAACACTTGTCGTCCCCCCTCCACCGGTCGATCAATCACCCCCAATTAATCACTCTTGACAGGTCGATCACCCCAAACCCTTTGATCTCTTCCGACACCCCCTCCCCCCACACTCCCGCCCCCACACCTGTCAATCACTTTGATTGACAGGCGCGGCAAAGATCAAAGGAAAAAACACCCCCAATACCCTTTGGCTAGTGCGCGAAAATTTCGCGCCCTGACGACAACTAGGGGAGGTTAACTACTAAAAATTAAACAAAAAACTTATTTTTAATGCAATTTATATTTTTATTTGAAATAATTAAGAAATTATTAAATAAAAATAATGGTTGGCCTTCAGTAGGCACTAAGAATAGAAATAAATAAAACATAATTTCTTCCTAATAATTATTTTTTCGAAATTTAAAAGGGAATTCCAAATAAATTTTTTTTTAATTTTTAAGTATAAAAACAATTTGCAAGGACATTCGCAATGTTTTCAAGGACAAATAATTCGAGTACTGGATTCGTAGCTCATTTGACAGCCAAATTTCGGCATTTTTCGATGAACTTGGCCTGCTGGTGTTGTGCTTGTAAAAGCTGGTCAATGTTTGATCGAAAAATTTTGTTTGAATTCACCCCCTTTTTAAAAAAATGTTTATTAAAAACCAATCTTTTAAATTATGGCAATTAGTGAAAGGGATTAAAATGGAAAAATTATTTGTTATGGGCAAAAGCAAGATGACTGTTCCCATTTGATTATTCATCAATTTTCTTCATATTACGCGTTGAACAATTGATGGGACATTGTTTGCCACTAAAAAAATAATTTTTAATTTCAAATAATTTTGCATTAAAATATTAAAATTTGATACAATAGTTAGAATTTTTTAATAAAAAAATATTAATTTTCAAAACTTTTCGTTAATTTACAAAAAGTCAACGAAAATAAAAAAATTGCTTTCCTGCATAAACTTTAATTTGTTAATTTTCTTGAAACTAAATTATTAGTAAATAAGATTTAGTGATTTTTTATTTAAGTTTAGTATTTCAAAAAAAAAAATTCATTCAGTGTAAAAAAAAAAGAGGTGTACCGACATTTGCGCCTCGACATTTGCGCCGCCCTACAAAACCATTTGCACCGTTCATTCAGATTTTAAAATAATCCAAAAATTTTTTAATTTAAACTAAGACCTAATGTGGCTTATTAATAGGGCTGGGATTTTTAGGCAAATGCCTAAAATTTTTGCGCACTTAATACGCACAGATAAGCACGAAAAACGCATTTTCCGCTTGGTTTGGGGTGTCTTCGATGATTTTTATAATGCCTAACTTTGCCTATTTCGGAGTTTTTGTGCTTAATGCCTAAATGCCTATTTTTATGCCTATTTCGCCAATTTGGGCGCCTATTTTCAGTGTTTTCGAAAAAATCCTTAATAAAAATGCAATAAAAACGAAAAATACACCCCTAAGAATCGGCCTGAAAAAATTTCAGAAAATACACCCCTAAGAATTGAA
This sequence comes from Heterodera schachtii, assembly GCA_023374025.1. NCBI lineage: Eukaryota > Metazoa > Nematoda > Chromadorea > Rhabditida > Heteroderidae > Heterodera > Heterodera schachtii. Next base: position 1,016,271 of record SIJG01000052.1, read on the forward strand.
AAAATTTCACAAAATTTGATCCCCAAAATTTAATTATTTTTCTTGATAAAAATTTTTGGTTTAAAAATTTTCCTTATTCGAAAAACTTTAAAACAATTGAAATATAAGCAAAAAAAAAAGTGTTTTGATTAATTTTTACGTGTTTTCCTACCTAAAAAGAGTTAATAAAAAAATTTTATTTGCATTTTTAGTGCCTATTTGAGGATTTTTGTTCCTTTTTAATGCCTATTTTGCGATTTTTTCTGCCTATTTTGGTGCCTATTTCGCGATTTTTTGTGCCTAAAAATCCCAGCCCTACTTATTAATCTTGATATTTTGTTTTCCTTAGCATCTCATATTTGTCTTTGCTGCTGATGCATTCAGTGATAAAAAAAAACAAAGAATTAGGAATCCATTGTTTCGATTAGTTTTTGCATTTCTTTTAATTGCTTTTTTGTTATTGCACACTAATTTGAGTAAAACTCGTTGAAAAATATTTTAAAGTATATTTTTGACTGAGCGGCGCAATGTCCATTTTTGCTTATACGGCGCAAATGTTCACGGCGCAAATACCGCGGCGCAAAAATCTCAACACGAAAAAAGTATGGTCTAAAAATTCTGATTTAAGATTTTTGAAATTTTATAACCCAATTCTTTTATACCGTTGCAGAGCCATTTACGAAATTATATATGTTACTGTTTACCTACCACTTGGCGTGTTTAAGAAACGCAAATTTATATAATGAAAATTTCACATAATAAAATTTTCGTCTGAATTTTTAAATTTTGAATGTTCCTTAATTAGTTTTTGCCATTTAATAGTCCACCATTGTCCATTTGTCCTCCACAGTTGGGCACATAAACGAGCATCCAAAAGCCATGGTCTGACAGCCGAAAGAACATTTTCATTTTTGCCAGGACGGCATTGATCGCCTGCGGCGATTTGGTGGTGCCATTGCTGTTGAGCCCGTCGTCATCAGCAGTTGTGCCAGCAGCAGTTGTGATCAAATTTGGCGTGATGATCTGCGAAGTGATCATCGGGCACCAGCCATTTGCAGCTGCCATTTCAGTGGCTGATGCCGATGGACAAAACTGTGCCGAATTTAAATTTTATTACATTTGTTGTTGATTAATTAATCAGGGCGATTGAATAAAAAAGGCAAAATAAATGCCAAAAATTAAAAAAACCTCAATAAATATGTGAATTTCTCAAAAAATCTCATTCTTTATCCATTTCGCTAGCACAATTACAAACTAAAATCATTTATATGCTTTTTATATGTGTTGTGTATTTGGCTAAGCTTAGACTCCGACGTGCCTTATTTAATTCCAACTTTCACGAAATATTAACTTTTTCAAATGTCCAACAAGGGGAATGCGATTGGTTTATTTTTGTTAAAGAATTAAGCAAAAGGAAAAGGATGTAAAGTAAAGTAAATAGGTTAAGAGTAAGATGAGTAAGGGTCAGGATGAGAATGGGAAAAGAATGGTTAAAAGCGAGAGGCAATTGGTGAGCTTAAATACTGACATAATGGGAGGGGCCAAGCGAGTGACATTACAAATGGTTGGCCAAAGAGAAATGGGAAAACAGGTCAAATTGAGTGATGGATTTGTGGATGAAATGGCAAAGGAAATGTTTTGGGGCAAAAATGAGAAAAGGGAAAATGTCCGAAAAATCCAAAATGAAAACCAAACTGAATCGAAACCCAACAATATGCTAAAAATTCGCTCGAATTGAATAAAAATTATAAAAATGTTATTTGTGAGCTCTTTCATGCGACAAATATTCTCAAAAAACATTTTAAAAATATAAACCCGAACACTGCTAATAATAATTTGGCAAAAGCTTTCCTAATTAAATATTCTAATTTGTTGTCGTCAATTGCTCTTCGAAACTGTTGAAATAGGCAAATAGGCGCGTTGGCATTAAACACAAAAAGTCCAAAATAGGGGAGCCCCAAACTTAAGCTAAAAACTCATTCTAATAATTTCAGCTCGCAATTAATTAACCACTACTAATCAAATTCGACTATCTTCGAAATTCAGACGAAAACACCGAAAATTTTGTTTAAATAAAAAAATAGTATTAAAAATATTAATTAATTAATTAACACCTTTTGCAGCAGCGTTTTTCGCACTTTTTCATCCTTAAATGCCGCACTTTTTGTGCATGTCAGCACCAAACATCGTTCATCGGCACCACCAATTTGAGGCGGTAATGGCGGATCATTTTCTTTTTCCCCAAAACAATTGGGAAAAATTGCAGAAAATAATACAATTAGGACAAAAAATTGCATTTCTTTAATTTAATTAAAAAATATCTGTTAAACTGATAACCACGAAATTCGAAATTCTTACTGCTTGTGACATATCATTTGGCGTGTGTTTAGGAAGTTTTGCGAAACAGTGGTTTATACCACTATTATCTCATGAGTAGAGACCGACTAAAAGGCACCAAAATTGTGAAAAAGGCACGAAAATCCCGAAAAAGGCATGAAAACAGGCATTAAAGTTTTTTATTAAGGATTTTCAGGGAGCGAAACACGTAAAACTTAATCAAAAGCTTAATTTTTGGTCTTATTAAATATTTCATAATTTTTTTTTCGAATAAGGAAAATTTTAAACCTAAATTTTTTTATCAAGAAAAAATAATTATATTTTAGGGAATCAGTTTTTTTGAAAAATTGTTCAGTTCTTAGTGGTTTATTTTCAGAATTTTTTTTGGGTCATTTCTTAGGGGTGTATTTTTATTGCATTTTTCTTAAGGATTTTTTTTTGTGAAAATCCTGAAAAAGGCGACGAAATAGGCACAAAATTAGCAAATATGCATTAAGCACAAAAAGTCCAAAATAGGCAAAGTTAGGCATTATAAAAGTCATCGTTGAAACGCCAAACAAAGGAAAACACCCAATCTCGACTTTGTTAAGTTATTAAAATGGGTTAATAATTATGGGACCCATAATGTGCCATGGCATGCAACTAATAAATTTTGCAGGTAAATTAATTTATTGTTTAAATTTTCTCTTATTTATAAGTAAATAAATACATAAAATTAAGTGATTGTGTTTTAATTGTTAAACTAGCGGGTGCGTGAACCGTCGGGTCTGGGCATGGGAAAAAGCGCTTCGCGCTTCTTGAGCTTCGCTACCTAGGCTGTTCACGGGGGAAGAGGTACAACCACGGGTGGGAGAGGTACAATTACGGTTTTTTCAGGGATTTTTAGGCCGCTTCGCGGCCTCGAACGGCACTTCGCGCCCGTTTTTAAAATTAGTTGAACCTTTTCGGCCGCTTCGCGGCCTCATACGGGCGCTTCGCGCCCGTTTTCAAAATTTAGTTGAACCTTTTCGGCCGCTTCGCGGCCTCATACGGGCGCCTCGCGCCCGTTTTTCAAATTTTGTTGAGCCTTTTCGGCCGCTTCGCGGCCTCATACGGGCGCTTCGCGCCCGTTTTATCTTGTTGAGCGATGACGGGCGCTTCGCGCCCGTTTTTAAAATTTAGTTGAACCTTTTCGGCCGCTTCGCGGCCTCATACGGGCGCTTCGCGCCCGTTTTTAAAATTTTAGTTGAACCTTTTCGGCCGCTTCGCGGCCTCATACGGGCGCCTCGCGCCCGTTTTTCAAATTTTGTTGGGCCTTTTCGGCCGCTTCGCGGCCTCATACGGGCGCTTCGCGCCCGTTTTATCTTGTTGAGCGATGACGGGCGCTTCGCTCCCGTTTTTAAATTTTGGTGGGCCTTTTCGGCCGCTTCATATAACAAATAAGAAAATGCTTTGAATTTACAATGATTGAGTATTACTGCATTGAAAATAACTTTTTGACAATTTCTAATTAAAAAAAACAAAAATTCTTTTAAATAATTAAAAACATTGAAAATAACACAAAAATGTATATTTTATTGATAAAATATTTATTCTATTTCCAGTTGTGATTAGAAGAGATACCACAGTGATAGAAGAGGTGCAACAGTGATTAGAAGAGGTACAAAAGTGATTAAAAAAGGTACAACAGAGATAAGAAGAGGTACAACAGTGATTAGAAGAGGTATAACAGTTATTAAAAGAGGTACAACAGAGATAAAAAGAGGTACAACAGTGAAAAAAAGAGGTACAATAGTGATGAGAAGAGGTACAGCAGTGATTAGAAGTTGTATAATAATGATTAGAAGAGGTACAACGGTGATTAGAAGAGGTACAAAAATGCATTATTAATTTTTAATAATTGTAAATTAATTCTTATTTTTATTAATAAAAAAAACTGAAGCTTATAATAATTTAAATTTATTTAAAGTGAAATAAAATTAATTTCTCACAAATTCAATTTAAAAAATATATGAAATTCTTTAATTAAACAAAAAATTAATTTTAAAAATTTTTTCACAAAAAAAAAATAATTTAAATTAAAAAATTAATATTTTAAAAACAAACACTCTTTTAAATTAATTAAAAACATATAAAAATAAGCAAAAAATAAATAGAAAAATAATATACACCGCCCGGCTTTGAACTTTCACCCCTCCCAAAAAAATGATGACCCAGAATCCCCAATCACACAGGGATTCTTAGGTCTTAAGTATGTCAGAAGTAAAATCTGATCACGTATTCGTGATCAGCGTCCTAAATTGACCCTAAAGACATATTTTTGGAAGATTTTTGTTGAAAAAATTTTTTCACTCAAAAATCCTGGTCACCCCCCTTTGGTCCCGAATCCCAAAATCACTTTTATTTTTATAACAATTTTTAAAAAAGTGATAAAAATTTAAATAAATTTTATCTTTTAGAGCAAAAAATTGCGGATTTTTGTAGTATTTTAATTTTCCAGAATGACTTTTCAGAACTGAGTTATAAAAAAATTTCTGAAAAATCGAATTTTTCCAGAAATTCTGGAATAACTTTTTTCTTTTTAGAGATAGAAATATCAAATAAATCCCATAAAATTCTCCTTATTTTTTGCTATTTTTAATGTTTTATTTCATTAAAATTTATCAACCCTTCGATTTGTTATGAATTTTCAAAAATTAGCTCAAAATCTCGAGGGCCAAAAAATTGCCAAAAAATAAAGAATTTTTAAAAAATTCCAAAAAATATGAAACTGAAAATTAACATCATATTCGTGCTCAGCACCATAAATTACCCCAGAAAAATATTTTTGACCACTATTTTCCTCCGAAAAAAAATTCCGGAAAATTTCTAGGGGGCCTAGCTCGAAAATTTTTGAAAATTTCCGCCCATATAGCACACCGTTCGATAGAGCTCAAAAAGCTCTACAATTTTGCTCTAAGCCAATTTTTGGCTAAAACCGACTCCTGACGAGTTATGGGCCCGGGACTCAAATGTCCCGCTCAGGCCAAAAATTTTTTCTATTTCCGAGAAAAAATCAAAATTTTTTCGAAAAAAATACCATTCGATAGAGCTCGAAAAACTGTTGCTTGAAAGTGGTCTCCGTTTTTCTGGGAAAAATCGGCTAAAAATCCTAAAATTCAAAAACTGAAAAACCGAATTTTAGGCCTAACTCGAAAATTTTTGAAAATTTTCGAAATTTTAAAATTTGGAAAAATCATGCTCATTGAGCTCTACAATATGTCTGCTGGCATCCCCTGGCTTAGTTCAAACCCTAATGAGTTATTCGCTCGGTACTGAACCGGACAATGTTGGTACTGAAAAAGTTCACGAACCTACAGCCTTCCCTATTAGAGATAAAAGCCTGGAATTTTTTTTGATTTTTAGAAAACACTTCAACTTAGGTCCCTACCAGCGGAAACTTTTTGATTAGAGTTTCCGAAAAAAAGTTATGGGCCCTCAACTGCAAGCAAAATTACGTTTTTAATCCCTGGGACTCAGTTGGCCATCGGACCGGAAAATCCGTATTTTTCCCGGATGCCCCGTCCCAGGGTGCATAAGTATGCAAAATTTCAGATTCCTACCTATTCCCGATCCCGAGAAATCGGTTTTAGCAACGAAACCCCTTGTCGATATAACATATATTGAATTTAAATAAATAATGTAATTTACGAGATCTTACTGGAATGAATGTGAATTTATCGTTGTGTTGACTAATTATTAACCATTTGTGCTGAACGAAACATATGATAAATTGTTTTGCTGAATGAAAATCTAGATCAAATCAATCCAATCGCAAGATCGAAAACAAAACTAATAAAAGTATTCCATCATTTTTGCAAAAAAAAAGAAAGAAAAAATTCGAAGACATTTTGAAATTATATAATTAATTAATTTAGTTATCCTCAAATATGTAGGTGATATGTTATACAAAAACCAGTTTTTTAGGTGACAATTTCTTAGAAATTTAAAATTTTTCTAATAAAACCCAACGAAATACGAGAATAAAAACTTGATAGTGTAAAAAGGATTCAGAAATAAAATTTACTCTGATTATTAATGTAAAATTTTTAAATATTATTTTTTTAATTAATATTTTGTAATTTATTTTTTATTTTCATTTAAAACACCCCTAGTATTATCTTAATTCGTAATTTAAAAAAATTTTTAATATCATTTTCTTTTCTCTTGGAAAAACTTTGTAATATGATCCATGCTTTAGCTGCTTTTGTTTCTTTTTTCCTATATAATGATAGACGCCTTTTTTCTTTATAAAATACCAGCAAATAGATTTTTATTTGTTCACTTTTTATTTTGTTTAATCTTTGCTTTTTTTTTATTATGTTTTATCAAATTTAAATGAATTTAATTAAAATTAAAAAAATAATTATTTTTATTTCCTAAGGCAATGTGTAGTGTAAAATTTGGCATTTTATTTCTTCTGCTACTGACAATTTTGCCGTTCATATTTGGAAATGACAAAACAAATTTGCCGGTTGAGAAACTGACAGCACGACAAATTCGATCAGAAAAACCAATTAACGGGTAAAAAAGAGGCAATTAACGGACAAATTTTGGAACTTTGTTTTTTTTACTTTTTAAATTTAGAAAGTATCGTCGCCGTGTCCGTCGTCGTGGCATCCTAAAAGGGGCAGTGATCGGCGCCACAATTGGCGCCGGCGCGGCACTGTTGTCCAACGCATTCAGTGGGCATCACGATTATTACGGCTTTAATGGATGATGATGAATAATGATTGATTTTTAATAAGGAGCATAGCGAAATTGTTGAATTTTAGAAATTGTAATTTTGCATAATTTTATTTTTTTAAATTTTTATGTTGCGTAATTGTCAATCAGCAAAATGTTACTATGAATTTTTTAATATAAAAAACTTTCTTATTTTGTATAATTTGATGATTTTTCAAAGCATATTTCATGTTTTTTTTTCCAACTTACTTGTAAAACGCACAAAAAATAAAACAATCAAAAAGAAATTAAAAAATTCGAAAGAAAAGACAATGAAATTTTTACTTTTGCCATGAGGAGGATAATAAGTTATATGCACAAAAAATGTATTCAAGCCAAAATACTAATTCTTAATTTAATTAATTTTCTTAGATGCAAATATATTTAAAATTGAAAAAAATGTTCTCTCCAAAAATAATTTAAATATTTTTGAAAATTCTCAAAAAGTCAACTTTAGGGAGGTTTATTTTTCAGCTTTAGGTATGTAAAACAATACAACGATAGCCCTAGCCTTGGCATAGAAAAAGTGCCAAAATTGGAGTGATTAAAAAAGGAATGACGTGATTTTTTGAAACCGAACTGTTTTGAAGGGGTATCTTTTGAAAGCTTACTGCAAAGATCCATCCAACTGAGAAAATATTTTTTCATAAACTCAGTGAAGAAACTTTAATTAAAAAATTATTGAAAATTCAAAATTCAAAAAACAATTTTATTTTTTGAAAATTTTATTGTTTATACAAATCACATTTAAAAAGAAAATTTTTTTATTTAAATGTACGTATAACACCTCAAAAAACTTTAATTTTTGACCGATTCCGCTCTCATTTTTGTTTTTCTCGCTCGGATTGCTGGGGATGATTCATCCATTTTAATTTTTGACCGATTCCGCTCTCATTTTTGTTTTTCTCGCTCGGATTGCTGGGGATGATTCATCCATTTTTTCACTTTTTCCCGTTCAATGAATCTCGGGATTGGGGGATCCGATTATGTGGTGGGTGCGCGACTCGGAAGAATATAATGGGCCCACAAATGTGTAAACATTGTGAAACAGACTGCTCTTCGCCGTTTTGGTTAAATCACAATTTCAAAAAATGGAAAAAAGGGAACGGAATGAATTAAAATTCCGTTATTTTTAATTTATAAATTAATTTATATATTTAAATTTATCATTTAATAATTTTTCACAGTTCATTACTATTTTAGATTTAAAAAAAACTTTCTTTTCAGAAAATCCTTTAAAAATGAAATTGTCCCAACACTTATGCATTTGCCTGCTCATTATTACTCTTCTAATGCCAATTACATTTTGCCAAACGCCCGAAAAAGGCGCGAATTCAAATACAAATTTAATTCGCTCAAACAATGAACAGCTTTTGCAAGGACAACACCAGGCCAAGTTCATCCAAAAGTAAAAATTTGGAAAATTAAGATGCAAATGAACTATAATAAATTATAATTTTAATTAATTAAATTATTATTTAAATTTTATTAATTAATTCAGACGTCGTCGCCGCGGCACTTTTTTGAGGGCTGCGCTGGGCGGCGCTGCGGTGGGCGGCGGCGTGGCATTGTTGACAAAGGCATTTCGCCAACGAAAACCGCCTGGAGCTGCTCCGCAACGGAATTTCATGCAGAAATTTGGCTGAACTATGAATCGAGTACTCGAGTTATTTGTCCTTGAAAACATCGAGAATGTCCTTGCAAATTACTTTTTATCCTTGAGAATACGATAAAAAAATAAAATAAATTCCTTCAGATTCATTTCATCCCTATTAAGCTGCATTTTTAGTTAAAACATTTGTCATATTTTAAATGATAAGAAAATTAGTCAATTTTCTCCAACTCTTGAAAGCGGAAATTCCGCTGACAATTTCTTTAAATATTATTAATCGTTTTTTTTGTCAGAATTTTCGTAAATTTTCAATATTTACGCATGTACATTTTGACTTCTTAGTCTACTTATTATAAAAGATATTTATAAAATGCAATTTCCGTTTTTAGTTTCTTAATTTAATTCTTGGAAAATTTCGTAAAAAAATTATATTATTTTGAAAAAACTAATTAATTAGAAAATATTTATTTTAATTTAATATTTAAAATTTTTAATAAATAATCTATTAAGAAGAAATTAGATTTCAATTTATTTCTACTCATAGTACCTACGTCAAGGCAAACCATCATTCTAATCATTTCTTCATTATTTAAAATAAATAAAAATTACATTAAATTAATAAGGGATTTTGATGATTCTACTGAAATATTTCTACTGCAGACACATTTTACGTTCTTTTTAAATAATATTATTTTAATACGTCATCATTTAAGACAAAAATATTTTTATGAATAAATAAAAAACGGAAATCCGCCAAAATTGGCCCATTTATAAGGCAAGGTGAATTGGAAATTTTCATTTTAATAATTTTAAAAAAAACGATAAAACAATGTTTTATTCTTTCACTTTATTTTCTTTTATATTTATTGCTCCACATTTTTTAATTCCAATTTCAAATGCAAGTCCATCGGTGCGTAAAATAATTAGGGAAATTAAATTTACTAATCCATTTTAATTAGGTCGACGATAATATGCTGATTGCATTTGTGAAAGGAAATGAAGAAACCAAAATGAGTGAATATTCTACACAAAAATATCAAGCATACCTTGGCATTGTGCATTTTATGCGAGGGAATTGGCAATGTGAGAAAATAGTAGATGAATATGTAGAACCTGGAAGTATTACAGAATGCCAAAAATATCGAAAATATTTGGACATTTTGTACGAATATTTGTTTAGAGAATACATCGGGATTCATTCCGAAAAGCCAGAATTTAAATTTAAAGTTAAAGAATATTATATTAGAAAAAAAACTCAAATTTATGGGCCAATAATTTATGCGGTGAATTGTCTGGTCAAAATTTCGCAGTTTTATTTTAAATCAAATTTGAGTCGATTTTATGGATATAAATTAGACACATTATTCGATAAGGGGAATTTTGAACCAAAACTATTGAATGAGGAGAGATTAAATTATGAAAAATTGGAAAACGAACCAAAATTGTCATTTAATGAAATGATTTTGCAATTGGCAATTGACACAGCGACTAATTATAAAACAAATGAAATTGTGGACAGAATGTTTTGACAAAATTTTGACAGAATGTTTCGACAAAACTTTGACAAAAATTTGGAGGAAATGTTCAAAGAAACGGAAAAAACGGGCAAAAAACAATGTGCCAACACGGAAAGCTAATGAAATAAATGATGACAAACATAAAATAATTTTGGGTACAAAATTCGATGATTCAATTACATGGGTTGGTGATCAATTAAATTAAAATTAATTTGAATTACTTGACTTACAAACTTATGATGCTTTCAAATTTAGTTTTATGACGCTTTAGTCACGAAATTGGTGAAAGAAAATTTGACAAACTTTGACAAATTCCGTATGCTGGTAAAAGAATACAATGTGAGCAAATATAAACCCATTCTTGGCATTGCGTATTTTAAAAGAAAGAATTGGCAATGTGCCAACATTGAAAAAGAAGTTAAAGAAAAATGCCAAAGAAATCGCAAATATTTACACATTTTGTACGAATATTTATTCCGACTTTATCTCGAAGGTCTGACCAAAAATGTTTTTAATTTAATTTTTAACTAAAATATTTAAGGTAAAAACGGAGATTTGGCCAATAAATTGCCAGCAGTGAAGCCAATATTTATGACTGATGATTATACAAATAGAAAACCAATTAGTTTAAATGATGTTTGTAATTACTACTTTAATATTTATTTGTTAAATGAGGAGGAATTGAATTATGAAATAAAAGAGGAACAAAATTGGACTAGCAAAATAATACCAAAAGCAGTGAAAAAATTTATTGGACTAAAAAAAATTGAGAAAATTCGAATTGAATTTGACAAAAAAATGGAAAAAATGAATCAAAATGCAAAAGCATATGCAAAAGAATATGAAAAACAATGTTATGACAGGGAAAAAAAGGTCGAGTGTATTGAAAGGCTTTGTTAAAAAAATGGAAAAAAAATGAATGAAAAAATGCAAAAAGAAAATGCCAAGGAAAAAAAGATAGAGAATTTGGAAAGGATTAATTGATTCGATCGTCCCCGTTTTCACCGTTTAAAAAAAAATTAATTCGTTTTCAAATTCATTCATTCCCTCTTCAGATAATTTCTTATTCATTTATAATTATACTTTTTTTGGGGGGGTATTTCTTTTAAATTAAAAAAAATTAATATTTACGCAAAAATTGACATTTTCATTTCGTCGCTATTTTGATAAAAAAAAAATCATATATTTCAAATTCATTCTGTTTTGATAATTGCCCATTTCTCCTATTCATTAAAATAATAGCATCTTTTTGGGTTGTTTCTTTTACATTTTCCTTATAAACATATGCATTATTTCTGGATAAATATTGAATCAAATTTATGTTTTCATTGATAATTGAAATGGCTTTCAGTGCGATTTTATCAAAATTCCTTATTTGTCTTGGTTTGAGTGTAAGAGAATTTGAATTTGGCGCTGATCTGCCTATCGGTTTTTGTGACGTATTAACCCCGTGCCCAGACATTTGCACTCCGGACATTTGCGCATTGGGCATGTGAGCCCTGAGCCTAAACAGCAGTAAATTAAGAAAAAAAACACTCTTCTGACATTAACTCTGCTATTTGAATATTGATGATTTTTTCAAAATTCGGGACACAAATGTCAGGTAAAAAACCATCAACCGCCACGCCTTGCATTTGTCCTCTAACCAATAAATTTATTTTTATTTGTCTACCGACCGCTGAGACACAACAAATTTGGCGTAGTCAACAGCGGTTCTTCATTCAAAGGAAGACATCGGCGGATTGCTTACATCTTCAGCCAAGACCAGAGTAGACTGAATACGGGTTGAGGTCCGGTAAATTTTACGCGGTTTAATTCGTCGAAAAATCAGCTGCAACAAGTGCTCGAACCAGTTTTCTAAAATTACAAAGTTCTCGCATTTACTGGTGGGACTCAAAAGGCAAAACAAAGCAACAACCAAAAAGGGAGAACAAAACTATAAGGAATTTTGTGACGATTTTGGCTTCAAACTTACCTTCACAACAGCATATCACCCACAGTCGAATGGCCAAGCTGAGAATTATTTTTAGGTCTTGGATTGTAAAGAATTTGAATTTGGCTCGCTTTAACACCGATAATGTTTTTGCAAATCGCTTTGTATCCTTTCTGAAGTCATAATTTTAATTCATTTTATAAATAAAATAAAATAAAATCGTTACTTAGAAAAATAATTAATGAAAAAACATTCATTAACATTTATTTTTTACAATTTATAAAAAAAAAAACATTCCTTTGGTGCTTTTTAATTTGTTTCATCTCATGTGGGTAGTCAGTTCCAAGGAAAAGACATATTGAAAAGGCAACCCAAACACCTTTGAATATTTCGGAATTTCAACAGTGATGCCAACATTTATAATTTAAAAGAAATTGTAGAATTACTGAAATTGAAGGGCCAATAATTTATGCGGTGCATTGTATAGTCAGCATTTTGAAATTTTATTTTGATCTATGGGCTAGTGATTACCGTAATTCTAAATTAAAGACATTTTTCGGTTATCGTTTTGAACCAAATTTGCCAAATTTTTAATTATTTCATCGTTCTTTAATATAATAAATAATTACATTAAGTAGATTAGATTATAATTCCTTTTCTTATTATTATTCATCATTTTTTAATTCATATTTCAAATGCTATTCCATCGGTGAGTTAATTAATCAAGGTAATTAATTCTAGAAATCATTGAATTAATTAGGTTGAGGACAATATGCTAATAGCATTTATGAAAGGCCATCCGAAAATTTAAATTAGTCAATATTCAAAGGATAAATATGAGGCATACCTTGGCATTGTGTATTATATGAGAACGAAGTGGCACTGTGACAAAATAGCAAATGAATTTGAAGAATATGAACTGACAGAATGCCAAAAATATCGAAAATATTTGAACATTTTGTACGAATATTTAAACCGAGAATACGTCGGAATTCCAACAGTGAAGCCAAAATTCGTGCTTAAAAAGCAAATTGAAATTGAAGGGCAAATTATTTATCCGGTGAATTGTCTGGCCAAAATTTCACAATTTTATTTTGATAAATGGGAGGGACAAGAATATAAATATAAATTAAACATATTTTTCAACTATTTTGGAATATTTGAATCAAATTTGTTGTATGAGAAGAGGTTGACTTATGGAGAAAAATTTGAAAATCAACCAAAAATGCCAATTAATGAAATGATTTTACAATTGGCAATTGTTGACACAGCGAATGAATGGCAAACAAATGAAAATTTATACGGAATAATAAAACAAAAATTCGAAGAAAACTTGGAGGAAATGTATAAAAATGCAATAGAAAACAGTCCATGGGAAGCCAATAAAATAAGTGATGATAAACATTTATTAATCTTATTTACAAAATTCGATGATTCAAATACATGGGTAGTTTTCTTTAATTAAAATAAAATAAATATGAATTACTTAAATTTAGACTTTTGATGCTTTAATAAATTTAGTTCGATGACGCTTACATTTCGCAATTGGTGAAAGTTCCACAAAAAGATTATTTGAACCATGAGCTTGGCGCTGCGTATTTTATGAGAAAGAATTGGCATTGTGCTAAAATTCCGAGGGAATTTGAAGAAGAATGCCAAAAGAATCGTAAATATTTGCACCTTTTATACGAATATTTATTCCGACTTTATGTCGAAGGTCTGAAAAAACTATTTTTATTATTTTTAATTTAAATTATATTTAAGGCAAAAACGTTGATTTGGTCAATAAATTGCCAGCAGTAAAGCCAATCTTTATGGATGATTATGGAATCCTTTGTATAAGTGAACTTATCAAATTGCTATACGGCTTTTCGAAATGTAAACGTTTAAGCGAATTGGATATATACTCAAATATTTCTTTGCAAAATGAGGAGGAATTGAATTATGAAATAAAAGAGGAAAAAAATCGAATAAGCAAAATAATACAAAAAGCAATTGGAAAAATTAATGGAACAAAAAATGTAAAAAAAGGAAAACAAATTTTAAACGAACCATCGACGGACATTGAAAAAACATCTCGGACTGAATTTGATCAAAAAATGGAAAAATTTTATAAAAATGCTAAGAAAAGGCTAAATCGAAACAGAAAAAATAAAAATCAACAACTTTTCTATTCTTGAAAATGAATTTGGCACTTTCAATTCGTCGCCATTTTCATAAAAAATTCATTCGCTTTCAAATGCATTGTTTCTTCTGATAATTTCCTTTGCATCTTTTTTTGGCTATTTACATTAAATTGTTCAATTTCTTTTGCATTTTCATTATAAATTTTCATATTATTCCCGGGTAAATTTTGAAGCTAATATAACTTTTTATTTTAATTTAAATGGCTTATTTAATCGACGTCACTTTTAAAATTTTTAATTTGCATTTTTATTTTTCACAACGATTATCATTTACAATAAGGAATTCTTGAGTAATTCTTGTCGAACAAATTAAAATTAAACTCAAAATAAATACTTTTTAATAATATTTAATTAAAATGATAACTAATTTTTAAAAAATGAAATTAAAAAGGCACTGACAGCACTAAGATGATTTTGAATTTTGAGACTTGATCAATTTAATAAAATTTGCCAATCCATTAAGAAAATTCGAAAAATGGTGTTTCCCCACGGTAAAGTTTTTTCTTTTAAAGCGATTCTTCAATTATAATGGCATCTTTTTTGGTTACCTATTTCTTTTACATTTTGAACATGTTCATTTTACATTTATAAATATTTTCGAATAAATTTTGAAGCAAATTTTCGTTTTCATTAGTAATTCCAATGGCTTATTTAATTAGACGCCATTTTTAAAACTTAATTTGCATTTTTTTTCCTAATGATTTTCACTTCAGATGATGAATTTCATAAGTATTTCTAATGGAAATAATTAAAATTAAACTCATAATAAATCTTGGTTTAACTATCTTTCTGTTTTTTTTTCTCCAATGCTTGAAAATCTTTATCCGTTTTTCGTCAAAAATTCGTAAATTCTATATTTACGCGTTAGTTTTGACTTCGTAGTCTACAAACATTATAAATAATATTTGTATAAATATTTTTTAGATTTTACAAATAAATATTTTTTAAATTTTACATTTTATTAGTTGTTGGCAAATTGATTTTAGGTGAATGTCGTCAGATAATTTGCATTGATTTTTATTTTGGATGTATGAAGACGCAATTTTTTTTAAATTTTATTTTAGAAAAACAGCAAAAAATAATAATTTTACTATCTAGAAAACAATTAAATTAAAAAATATTCATTTAAAATTTATTTTTATAACAATTAATAAAAAAAAACATCCATTAGGAAAGTATGCATTTCAATTTGTTTCCGCTCATTTATATTTTTATTATTCTTCACTTTAAACAGGGTAATAAAAAATAGAAATAATAATAATAATAATTATAAAAAAATATTCATTTATTACGGACCAGGTCGTTCTAGTGCCGTCGTTTTCGCGGCAACCAGAGTTTTTGGCTTCTAATTTTTTTTGTTAATGACCAAATCCAACAATTCTGGTAACACTCGAAAGCCCTTCACATGCTCTATTAGCCTTTAAAAAGTGATTTTCTTGTTCTATAAAAAAGTTCTTATGAAAAACTTCGAATTTTTTAAATTTTCATGTATAACTTTTTTGGTAATTGTTTAATCGCGAAAAAATAGCTTAGAAACAGTTTCTAAGCATGTAAAGCTTTCGAATGATACCAAGATTGTTAGATTTGGTCGACAACAAAAAAAGGTAGCACCCAAAAACTCAGGCGTGGCGCGAAAACGACGGCGCGAAAGCGACACCGACCGTATTTATTACCTTTTACATACAGTATGCCCTGCCCCTGACAGTATCAGTGGTCAATTTGAACTTCGCATCGAAAAATTTTCACAATTTGCCAATGGACCAATTAGACAAATAAAGTATGGGCAACCCAAGTACATTCGAGGTTTGCATTGGCGATTGAATGCATTTGTTAATGAGGAGCAAAACGGAAAGAAATCCTTGCATTGTTTCGTTGCAGTAATTAATAGTGGTAAATATTATTTATTATAATTTTTAATTTAAATGCCATTTTAGGAATTATTTTCGAAAAAAATATTCATGGAAATCCACAATTGTTTATCCCATACTCATTCAGCATAGCTTAGATTTAATGTGCTAAAAAACACCTCGAAATATATTTGCCAAAACCTAAAAATGCCAAAATATCTACATAAATTAGACGAAGACGAAATGTGCCAAAAAATAGTCAAAACTCTGTGTTTTCTAACAAAAAAAAAAGCTTAAATTGAGCTTCAAAATTATACTCCTGCTTAATTTTTTATTAAATTCTTACAAAAAAAATTTTAATATATTTTTGGCAATTTTTTGTCAAAGTAAACTATTTTTCGTTTAATTTTTCTATTGTAAATTGTTAAAATATTTCAAATATTCAAAATTCAAAAAAAAATTTAAGAAAATTTCAATTCTACACATTTTCTGGTGCCGGCAAAAAATCATAATTTTTAATGGAATTTTTTAAAAAATTTTTGTTTTATTTTCTCATCTAATTCTTCCCGACGCTTAAATTACAAGACTCGGCGCCGATTATATTGTAAGGCGATGAGCGGAAAAATTGCCGATTTTCATAAATGTTTTTTTCCAAATTTTTCATTGGAAAATTTTTGAGTTAGTGCGAAAATCCCCCGATTGAGTACCGAAATACCGGTTCCCGGGCTCCAGTTTTCATTGTTCTAAGACTCAATCGGCTACTCTCTGTATTTTTAGACACAAATTGGCATTGTGCCGCCCATGCGACGGCAGAAATTATTGTCGGAGAGAAAAAAATAAAAACAAAAATTTTTCAAGGCTTTGTGAACCGGATTGACATCATTAGGGAATGGAATTTGATTGAAGAAATTGATGTAAGCGACGAATTTTAAATTATGGGAAAAAAATTTTGGAATAAAATTTTCTGAAAAATTTAGAAATTGTTGGAACATTGTCAATCGTCCAAAAGTGATGTTGTCCTTTTGAGTGTCAATCTGAAGATGGACCCACCAACTGGCAGAAGGTGTGACAGATAGCCAAAATTTAAATATAAAAAAATTTATGAAAATTTTTAGTTTTCCATTTAATGACGTTTTACTGGTGAAGAATGATGAATATGATTTGGCAGTTCCAATAAAAATTAACAAAAAGGTTCACTTTTAAATTTGATGTTTATTGTTTTAATGTCGAAAAAAAAATTTAGTTTATAATTTTTCAAAGCTTTCCATTTTGAAAGAAGCCGAAGTTCGTAATTGATAGTTTTGATTCAGTTTTTCTTAATTATGAAAAGAAAAATTATATTTAATTTTTTTCCGCTGATTTCAAAAATTTCCCGGTCGCTCCCCATATGTTCCAAATTTCAATATTAAAAACCTAATTGATTAAAGCTACGGATAAAATCCAAAAATGGCTTGCTCTACACGATTCCAAATTATGGGTCGATGGCAGTTCGTACAATGGCGTTTCGTACAATTTCAAATGGGAATGGCCAAAACTTTTTTGTTCGTCAGTTAATTACATCAAAATTGGTATTATTCGAAAGCTCAATGTGTTTGGAAGCTATTATTAAGCAGAAGCTAAGCGATTAATCTTCTCGCCATAAAGTTATGGTTTATAGTTTACAAAAAATTAGGATTTTCTTGAATTTTCAAGTCTTTTAAATCATAACTTTTTGGTGTGATGATTAATCGCTTAGCTTCTGCTTAATGATAGCTTCTAAACACGTAGAGCTTTCGAATGATACTAATTTTAAAGAAATTAACTGACGAACAAAAAAGTTATGGCCATTCCCATTTGAAATTGTACGAAACGCCATTGTACGAACTCCCTTGACACCCCAAATTATATTCCTTTCAAAAAGTCTATTTCAAAGCGAATTGTTGAAATAATTTTACTATTTTTAAAAAAAATTATTTCCACAATTTCAGCTGTTGGCACTCCATTCGTCATTCTTTGACAGATTGTTTTTTAACAACACAGAAGGCTCTTCGTCATCATATTCAAGCAGTTCAATCAGTTTTCAGCCTGTTGTTCAGCTTCGTCCTGCAACAGTTAATTATCAGCCAATTTTGCAGCTTAATCCGCCATCAACACGGGAAAATTTTTACCGAATGCTTTTGGTCTTACAATATGGCGATAGCTTTTTGAAAGGTTCCAAAAATTTAAAATAATTTTTTTTTAATTTAATTTTAATTTTTCAAATTTCATTTAAAGTATTTTACTGAATAGGTCCCCCCCCCCCTGAATTACAAGTGTCCTCTCAAAGGACCTACGGACAGAGGACCCACAAAGACAAAAGACACACGGACAAAGGACCGACAAAATTAATCAAATAATTAATAAAAAATAAATAAAAATATTTAAATGTTGGAAAAATGGCATAGTAAACAAAAAATAGCTCAAATTAAGCTGTGAAAAAATGATATTTGAATAAGCATAGCACTTTAACACCTTCATTTTGTCATTTTTTGGGTGTAAAAACCATTGAAAACTGTACAAATTTAAAAATTTTCCCGGTTTTGAACTCGGTTCGGGTTTTGAGTTTTGGCTATATGTAGAAACCCTGTTTAATTTATGAATTAATCAATTCGAATAAAACAACTAATTCAAAAAAAATTTACTAGGATGGGTCACGGTCGTTTAACCGAACTGAAACCGAAAGTTCTTTTTTATATTTGAATCAATTTTATCATTTATTATTGTGTATTATAATATTTTGTTTATTATTCTTATTATTTTTTTTTGATCCTTTGTCAGTGAGTCATTTGTCTTGGTTGGTCTTCTGTCCGTGGGTCTTTTGCTGCTGGTGTGGGTCCCTTGTCAGTGGCTCCTTTGTCAGTGAGTCATTTGTCTTTGTTGCTCTTCTGTCCGTGGGTCCTTTGTCCGCGATTCTTTTGTCTTTGTTGGTCCTCTGTCCGTGGTTCCTTTGCTGCTGGTGTGGGTCCCATGTCAGTGGGTCCTTTGTCCGCGAGTCATTTGTCTTTGTGGGTCCTCTGTCCGTGAGCGTTTTGTCTGTGGGTCGTTTTTCACTGCACCGAATTAGAGCCCCCTCCACCCCTGATTTTGTTTCAGATACGAATGTTGAAGACATTCTTCGACTGGCTGTCAGATATGAAATTGATGAGGTCCAAGGCAAATGTGCCAAATTTTTGCTCGACCCAAAATGTCAAAAGACAAAATTGGGAAGTTTTCGCATTGCTTTCAGTCATGGCTTAAACATAACAAAGGTGGTTTTAATTCAATTAACCCAGGGTTGCCAACTGAAAATTTTTTAAAATCAGCATGCGGCCGACAAAAAAGCACATCATTTCTGGTGAAAAACCAGCATTTAGAAAAAAAAAAATCAATAAAATTTTCAAAATGCTAATAATTCGTTTTCACTAAATATCACCAATTTTTTATGAAAAAATAAGTTTTGAGGGCCTGCTGGCGGTGCAGACAGGCCCCGCCGGGAGAAAATTCGAAATTTTGACCATTTTTAAACAGCTGAAATTGGCAATTTTAGGCCAATTTTTCGCTTTGAAAATCTTCATTTGAAAAAAAAAAAGCATCATTGGATCCCCTTGAAATCAGCAAAATGATGATTAGGGCATAGAATTATATGCACATAAAATCTTAAAATATGCGCATGAAATATGCACCAAAAATTGCAAAATATGCACATAAAAAGTGAAAAATATGCACATAAATTTTTCCAAATTGGGGGGCGAAATTTTACAAATCTCTTCAAATTTGTTAAATTTCAGCATAAAATCTCGAAAATAGCTAAATATGGTATAATAAATCATTTTTGAGTTGTATTTTTACTTATATTTTGAGAACATTTTGCTAAAAAATGATTTTTTTTGGGAAATTTTCTGGTCATTGGGGTCAAAAGGCCAATTTATCTGATGGGGGCCGTTTTAATAGAGGATTTGTTGAAAAATGCCCAAATATGCACATAAAATATGCAAAATATGCATATGGAAGTACGGCCTAGAAGCTTCAAACCAAACTAAAAACATGTTTTTTGTGAGTTTCAGGCTTCACGCAGTCCAGAAAAAAAATATGCATGTGCATATAATTACACGCCCTAATGATGATAAATCACCATAGTTTGGCTACCCTGGACTTAACACACATAGACTTAATTTATTTACATATGATTTTATATAAATCGTAGAATATGTTTTTCATTTTCGTCGTTTAATGTTGTGATATCCGATGATGAGCTTTTTTTTTGTAGATAAGCAAAAAAAAATTTGTTTTTTTTTTTTGTTTTTTGTAATTTTAAGGATTTTCAATTTTCATGCTGAAATTTGATCTAGCCAATCCAAAATGAGAATTTTTATGAAAACTTATTTTTGTAAAAATTGTTTATGTAAAATATAAAAGATGTCAATTGTTTATTAATTTTTATTAAAAATATTATTTTTATAGGATTTAATTTTAAAATCGATGACTCGTGAGGATTTTTCGGAGGGCAAAAATTTGATAGAGCACCACAAAGAAATGGAAATGCTTAGCACTGAAGCTAGCCATGAATTTAATGAGCGTTACCATCAACTTTTTCCTGAAGCGCAGAAGGATCACAAAAACAAAAAGCAAAAAGTTGGCCAAATGGACATCGATGGGCCAATGATTGATAATTAGGGTTATAAATTGTATAATTTTGCATATTTTTTCTGCGCATATGCATGCCATGAAGAAATGGGCTCAAAAATAGCATTTCTATGTTGAAATTTTTGTGAATTTAGTATATAAAAGCATATTTTGGGGGTTTTCGAGAATAAATGCATATTTGGCAAATGCAATAAAAATGAAAAATACACCCCCTAAGGATCGACTTTTTTGGGAATTTAAAAATATACCTCCCATTCAGTTTCGTCAATTCTAAACTGTTTTTGCGGGCGGAGTAACCTTGAAAATCGAAAAATTTAAGAATTTTTAAAAAAATGGTTTTAGCATATGATTAAAATTTTAAAAATTCGGAATTGCATATATAAATTTAGAAAATCAAAATTTTTTGCAATTATCTAAAAATGCTTCTTAGCCATAGTTTTGATGTTTTTAAAGTCAATTCTATATTTTTTTCACAATTTTGGCATTTTTTTCAGGGTAGAAGCCATTTGGTTAATTTTTAAGCCTATTTTTGTGCAAAGATGGACATTTATCGGGTTTTTAGGGCATTTTTTATGCGCATATTTGTCATTTTTTAGTGCATACAACTTATAACCTTATTGATGAGTAAAAAATTTAAAAAAAAAACTGTCGTGCCGTGAACTATCTGAGAAAATTGAAGGTGCCGGGAATTTTTTGAAAAAATGCCAATTTTTTTTTACAGATTTTCCAACAAAAACTCATTAAACTTTACCTAAACGCAACAATAAAATAAGCTTTGTATCATACGGTAACTCTTGAATTTTTATATTTGCATGAAAAAATTTCGGAAAATCTTTTTCAGTTTTCAAAAATTTATGGCAATTTTTTTTTTGTTGCTTTTAAGCACGGAAAATCTGTAATAATTGCACTTTTTCCGAAGTATCCTAGCACCCAAAAATTCTTATCCCAAATTTTGGTATTTTTTGTATATTTCAAAATGATTAAATGTTTTTTTAACAAAAAAAGGAACAATATACATTTTCCCCAACCCAACTATCGAATTTGAGAGACTTTTTTGAGTATAAAAATATATCGGCATAATTTTTGCATAAATTTTCTGCTTTAGCAAAATGCACATTAAAACATTAATTAATTTTTGCAATAAAATAAACTCGATATTTCGCCTTTGTTTTTGCTGTTTCAGCTTTTACTTTTTCAAATTTGTTTAATCATTTTCTCGGCAATTTTTATGGGAAATTTTTACCAACTAATAAAGAATTTTTTGGCATTTTCACGGAGGAATTCAGGCACTTTTAAGCATTTTTTTGTGCATTTTCACGGAGGAATTCAGGCACTTTTAAGCATTTTTTGTGCATTTTCACGGAGGAATTCAGGCACTTTTAAGCATTTTTTGTGCATTTTCACGGAGGAATTCAGGCACTTTTAAGCATTTTTTGTGCATTTTCACGGAGGAATTCAGGCACTTTTAAGCATTTTTTGTGCATTTTCACGGAGGAATTCAGGCACTTTTAAGCATTTTTTGTGCATTTTTCACACCAATATTTTGTAAATTGTCACGAAAAATTCCTTCTGCTGTCTGCTCTGATCAATTTGTAATTATTATCCTGTCCACAATGGGCGATTGTTGAGATTATAATAATTTTGAGCATTGTATGGAATAATTGGCGTAGCCGGCACCGGTGGATGTCTTCGTAACAAAATGTTATGGCACCGATAAGCACGGTTTACGCGTTTCAGATCACCTTACAAATTAGGAAAAATAAATAAATTAGGTAATTAATTAAAATAAATTTTCAAATCATTTGATTTAAATTTAATTTTCTGTTTTTTTTTTAAATTTTTATTTATAATATTTAACATATATAGAGCTTCACATTTTTGTTTTAATAAATGAAAATTTTGAGAATTAAACAGTTTTAATTTCTTATATCTTCTTTATTTTATAAAAAATAAATTTGAAATATGCCAATGAAATAGGTGATATTCAAAGTTTTTTATATTTATTAATATTTAAAAATTTTACTTTGCTGAAAATTAATAAATATTAAATTAATTAAATAATAAAAATAAAATATATTTTCAATGCTTTTCCAACCTTCAGTAAAATCCGTTGATTTGCCCATTAAATTTGTATATGCTGGTGCATTTGCTGTGATTGTTGGATTTCCATTTTTGCTGCCTTCCGTACTTTCATCTATGGCAATTTATATTTTTTATTTTATTTATTTATTTTATTTTTAATTCAATTTTGGAATAAAAATTACGAAATTAAAAGAAATTTATATTTTCTAAAATTATTACAGTGCATAATTGAGAAATAATCGTATGGCTCGTCATAGTTGCTTAATCCAATGGCACTTAGCTTTTCAAAATCGGCACTTGCACCTTAAAATAAAATATATTTTTTAAATGAAACATCATTTAAAATGTTTAAAAATTTTTATTTATTTATTTTTCAACTTTTTACAATAATTTATTATTTTATGCAAAAAGAATTAGTGATTTTAAAAAAAATGAGTTCAAATAAAATCGTTTAATTGAACGGCACACGCTCCCCCCCCCAACCAAAAAATAATAAAATATAATTTAAATACTAAAAAAATTATTTATTTTATTTATATAAAATTCCTGACCATCGATCACATTCTCCCACCGAATTTGTACAAAACCATCCCGATCTTCCCGTTGATGTTCATGGATACTAAAAATAGATAATATTTTAAATTTAACTATTTAAATTTATTTTATTTTTACAATCCAACGACGTGCATAAATTCGTGAATTATTGTTGAATATTCAATACATTCGTCGGCCAATGACACCTGTTGTTTGCCACCAACACGTGCGAAATCGGCAAAACACCTTTACCCATAAAAATTTGTTTTTTAAATTATTTTCATTTTAAAATAAAACAAATTTTGAAAAATAGTAAAAATATACAAATGTTAAATTTAAAAATGTTTTTTCATAGATAATAAAAAGAAAACTCATATTATAATTTATTTATTTAAATTAATATATTAAATTAAATCAAAATGTTAAAAAAAAATAAATATTTGCAAATAAAAAAAGAATTATTTATTTTAAATTAATTGAGCTAATAAATGCTTATAAAAAATAAAATATTAATTTACCCGTCTAATTTTGAGATTACAATATAATCTTTGTCCGTCAATGTTTTGGGAACAAAACTGAATTGTACAAAAAATAATTCAATAAAAAAAATACCATTTTACCGTATGCAAGTTTTAGAATTGTATGCAGAAATTGAGCGCGCCAAAATTGCACGCTGTTGTGGCGCTAGAATTTATTATTCAATTATCTAATTAAAGAATCAAAATAACGATTATATTTAAATTAAATTTTTTTTAAATATAAATATAATTATACTGTATGCAGACGAAAGCACATATGGTATTCGACCATTTGGCCATTTGTCCGATTCCAATGCGACAACAGATCCACGACGTTGTCTCTAAAAAATTAGTAAAAATGTTAATTTTGGGTGCAAATTAAGTAAATAATAAATAATGAGAAATAATTTAATTTAATTAAAAATTTTGAACAAAAAAATTAGTAAGATTTTTTAATTAATGCATTTAGTTTATTAATTTAAAACTGTGCCTTATGGAAGCGTTGGTCACCCAAAAGCATTGTTCGTGCCATTTTTGTGTTTGTGACAAGCCATGCTGCATTGATGAAATCCTGATCAACCAAATGATTTGGCAACAGTGGACGACAATGGCACATTGTGACGGATGATGAAAGCAACAGTATTACAAGCACTGGGTGGCAACTGTTGGCATACTGTGACCGTCGACAATGGCTCATCATCCAATTAAGGGGCCTAATTAATAAAAACCGTCATTTTTAGCATAAAATTTATCAAAATTCTGATAATCAAGCAGAACTTATATCACATTATATAAGAGGATGCTGACAAAAGTGTCAACTATACGGTACTTTTAATTAGGTATAATTATTATTGTAATTCAATTTTCAATTTTAAATTCGAAAAATGGAAAACAATTAGCATAAATGCAAAGCGTAACTGAGCTGATCAAACTGTAATGCGCTCCACCAATTTTTGACAAATCCGTCAACCATTCATTTGCTCCATAATTACGTGGTGTAGAGACAAATGAGAATGGCTAATGATAATTATGATGATGATGTCCACGTCTGCGCCACTCGTTGTTTGATGAGCATCCAATTCAAGAACACTTGGAAGCACCACACAACAACAAAAAACAGTTTCCGGTTGTTTCGGGTGATCAGCAAAAAGGACAAATAGCGAAAGGGCAGCAGAACGTACGCCCCGACCTTGCGCAGTGCACCACGCCACCACCAACACGACGACTCTCGACGGACAACCGGACGGACCACCGATTGGTGTGCGGGTATTGCGTGTCGAGAATTTGGTGTTGTTTTAGCTGTGTCCAATCAACGGCGTGTGACGTTCACGATGATGATCTTAATTTGATGGATAAATGGATTTAAGCATTGCACGATTTAAAAAGGATCGTGTGGGTTCAACTACCACCGAAGGCGATTAACCATTTTTATGTTCAAAATGGGTTGCATTTGGTAGTGCATTCATTACAAAACCATAAGTTCTTGGGTAATTATTATAAATCAATTGGGTTTTCTTTTATCCGGCTTTGTTTAAATTTTTAGATCAAAGAAATTTGGAAATATAATTGAAAAACATTTAAAGACCGTAATAAAATTAATTAATTTACAAAAATCTGGCATCAAAAATTATTATACCTGGACAAAAGCTAATATAATTTTTAATTCTACCAAAAAATATATTTTTAATTAATAAAAAATGCTTGATCAATCAATCAAAACCCATCATTAATGAATGCTTTTCATTTGGTTGTCCAACAGATCACCGCCCGCCGGGAAAAGCAAAGCAACAGAAAGCAATTGCAATGCTTTTCCTTTTGTTTCTTTTCATTTCTTTTCTTCTCCCCGTTGGGCCCATATTTTTATGCTGCTTCTTTTTTTCCAATTTTCTTCCCACAACAATAAAACATTCATTTGTTTGTTTGTCCACTCAATTTTCTGCTCTGGCTCAAGACTCTCGAGAGAAGAGACTAATCGCGCGGGCTCAATTGGCGGCGAGTCGTTTCCGAGTCCAGCCACAACAGCTGCAGCACTACTGCGCGAGATTTTGTGCACCATCCGCCTTCTCCCACTGTAAGGGGCGGGGGCGAGAAAGTCTCGAGAATCTCGACAAGATAATTTCATTTTCAGATTTTCTCCATCCGTACATTCCACAAACAAATTTTCTTTTATTATTATTAAACCCGCTGTCCGTCATTTTCCCAACGAAAAAAAAGAAATTGAAATTGCCAAATTTCGAAAAGAATTTGAGCAAAAAAAAAAATGCAAAAACAATGTGAAAATGTAAAAGAAAAAGCTTGAGAATAAATGGCGAAATTAGATAAAGAAAAAACAAACAGAGCCAATGAATAACTTCAGAAAAAATGAATTTTGACAAATTTGGCACTTTTATTTTGTAGCCTTTTTCATAATTTTTTCGATTATCCACAAAATCCGCACAAGGGATTGACGAAATTTCGTTTTTTCGTTCTACATTTTCGGCACTTTTTGAGTTAGTTTTCGTTTTCGTCCACGAAAGTTTTTTTTGTTTCGTTTTCGGTTTCGGTTTTCAAGATTTTGTTTTAAGTTTTGTATTTCGTTTTCGATTTTTAAAATTTTGAATTTTCTATAAGCAAATTAATATAGTCCAAACGCCATCGGGGGGGGAGGGGGTTGAAATTTTTGACTTTTTTTAAAAAAATTTACACCAAAATAACCAATTTGTGCCTTTTGGTCGAAAAATTTAATAGTGCATTTTTATTTATTGAACTCATCATTGATGGGTGTATTGATTTTTTTTCTATAAACGTAAAAATTGGCTCAGTGGTTTTCAAGAAAAAGGAAGGGAAAAAGGGCGGTGGGTTCGAGTCCGCTCCGCAACACAAATATTTTTTACTTATTTTCCAAAAATTATTTTAAAAGTTTCTCTACCAAACAAATTGGATAATTTTGGTATTATTCGAAAGCTCACGACGAGGTGAAGCTTTGTCTAAGCAAATGTTAAGCAATTTAATGAGTTAGAAAAAATATGAAGGCGTTCGAAATTTCATTGTTCTTTAGAATTTTTCAGTTTTTCTCTATTAACAGAGGATAAAGAAACAGTACGCCAAAGGCTCCCGGACAATCGGACAGTGGAAAATCGGACAGTTGGACAATCGGACAGTGAGGACAATCGGACAGATGTGGACAATCGGACAGTGGACAATCCGACAGTAAAATGCGTAAAAAAGATAAGAAAATGCCGTCGCCGGAGGGGACCGATTGTGCCATATAAAGAAAAAAGGAAAATAGGCAAATAAAAAAGTGCGAATGCAGTCTAAATATTATTTCGTTGCAAATTAGTTTGGGTTTGGCATTTCATAAACAACGGTTGCACATTTGATGAATATAAGCGCTTTTTCTTGCCATTACTCGCGCACAATGCCTTCTTGTGGATTATGGCACAATCGTTCCCCTCCGGCGACGGCATTTTCTTATCTTTTTTATGCATTTTACTGTCGGATTGTCCACTGTCCGATTGTCCACCTCTGTCCGATTGTCCTCACTGTCCGATTTTCCAACTGTCCGATTGTCCACTGTCCGATTGTCCACTGTCCAATTGTCCAGTCACGCGCCAAAATGGGAGGTGTAGTTTTTCAGTGAGTGTGTGTTTTTTGTTTTGGTATATCCAATATCCACGTTTTTCAATTGTAAAAAATTTCGAGGATTTATTTTTAGGGTTGAGAATTTTATGTAACAAAATTTGCAAAATATGTAAATAAATATATGTATAAAAAATGCAAAAATCTGTATGATATAAGTCTACCTACTAAAATATGCAAACAAAAATTGCATCTTTCTTTAATATAATAAATAAATTATTGGATAATCCTACTTATGATCAATCCAATTTTTGAAAATTGCCTCATTATTTAATATAATAATTATATTAAGTAGATTTGGATAATCCTACTTATGATCATCCCAATTTTTAATTATTGCCTCATTATTTAATATAATAAATAAATTATATTAAGTAGATTTGGATAATCCTACTTATGATAAATCCCAATTTTTTAATTATTGCAATTATTATTCAATATAATAAATATAAGCCTATATGATTTCCCATTTTTCATTTTCATAATTATTTAGTTAATTTCCAATATCTTTTTTTAAATATATTTTATAAATTTATTTAATAGATTGAGATCAGTTAATTTCGAATTATTTTTTAATTATCTTTTTAAAAAACATTTATTTTATCATTTTTTAAAGAGAGAAATAATGTTCTACTCTTTTTTTATTTTACCTTTTCTTATTATTGTTCTTCAATTTTTATTCCCATTTTCAAATGCAAATCCATTTGTGAGTTAAGAGTTAATTAATTCGAGAAATAATTTTACTAATCAGTTTTATTAATTAGAATGAGGACAAAATGCTAATTGCATTTATCAAAGGACAGCAAGAAATTCAATTCAGTGATTATTCAATGCAAAAATATGAGGCATTTCTTGGCTTTATGTATTTTATGAGAATGAATTGGCAATGTGACAAAATCGCGAATGAATTTAAAGAATATGAACGGACAGAATGCCAAAAATATCGCAAATATTTGGACATTTTATATGAATATTTACACAGAGAATACGCCGGAATTCCAACAGTGAAGCCAAAATTCATAGTTAGATATGATAACATTGACATTGACGGGCCTATAATTTATGCGTTGAATTGTCTTGTCAGAATTTCGCAATTTTATTTTACATCATATTGGAGTGGAATTAATAAATATAAATTACACAAATTGTTCTATCATTTTTTTGAACCAAAATTGTTGAATGAAAAGCGATTGAATTATGAAATAAAAAAGAAAAATGAACCAAAATTGCCAATTAATGAAATGATTTTGCAATTGGCAATTGACACAGCCAATGAATGGCAAACAAATGAAAGTTTAGACGGAATAATTCGACAAAAATTTGACAAAAATTTGGAGGAAATGTTTAAAAAAGCGGAAGGAATTGCAAAAGAAGACGAAGAAGAAGGAGAAGAAGACGAAGAAGAAGAAGAAGAAGACGAAGAAGAAGGCGAAGTAGAAGAAGGAGATATAAATACAATTAATAATGACAAGCATTGGATAATTGTGGGATCGAAATTCGATGATAAATGGACATGGGTTAGACTTAACATTCATTGAAATAATAATATAAATTCAAAATTTAGACTGAAGATGCTCTATTTTCGGGATTTGTTAAAGGTTTAGCGACAAATTTTGGCAAATTTTTTAAGATGGCCAAAGAATATTCAAATTATTTATTTGAAATTAAAGAAAAAGGAAATATTTATGGTAATGATAGAGTCATGGTCAATTTTGGACTATACGAAATTGAGAAAATGAAAGAACATTTGACACAAAAATATGAAGCACATCTTGGCTTTTTGTATTTGATGCAAAAGAAATGGCACTGTAAGAAAATTGTGAAGGAAATTAAAGAAAAATGCCAAAAATACCGAAAATATTTGCACATTTTATATGAATATTTATTCCGACTGTATGTTGAAGGTTTGTTTGACTTTTAATTATTTTGAATCTTCATTTATTAAAATAATAATGTTAATAATTTATTAAGCTAAAAATCCGAAAGTGTCGAAACAATTGCCGCCATTAGTGAAGCCAATATTTATTGGAGAGTATTTTCCTGAGAGTTTAATTGAAGTTGTCGAAAGTCTGAATTATCATTCAAACTTGTCTTGGGAAAAAGACGAAAATTCCGAATATAAATTTAAATTGGTAAATGAAGAGGAATTAAATTTTGAAATTGAAGGGGCCAATTGTTCCTATAAAATTATGCTTCAAAAGGGCAAACAAATTTTAAAAGGACAAACGGACATTGAAAGAATTCGGAAAGAATTTGAACAACAAATGGAAAAAATGTATGAAAAGGCAAAAGAAAATGCCAAATTTGAAATCAAAAAATTGGAAAAAGCAATTAAAAATGCGGCAAACATTGAAGAAAAAAAACATCTTAGAGATGAATACAATGAAAAGTTTTACAAATTTATTTCGTCACCATTTCATAAAAAATCTTTTCAAAAAATTAGAGTGCCACAGGACTGGGACCTGGTAGCGGACAACTGAGTACAACTGAGCACCAAGGTCCCGGTTTTGACCGGGACCGGGACTAGTCCCGGTTTTTTCCCGGTTTTCCCAGCCAAAAATTCCCGGTTTTTCAACCCGAAAAGGGGTCCCGGTCCCGGGTTTGCCCAAAATTCCCGGTCCCGTGGCACTCTACAAAAAATGATTGAATCGTTTTAGAATTTTTTTCCGCTTTCTTTCGAATAATTCAATCTTTCCCAATTTTCACATTTTTTTTGTTTGTTTAGTTATTTTCCTTTCCTTTCCAAAATGAAAATCGTTAAATTAAATGCGTTTTGATGGGAAAAATCAAACTTTTAATGAAGGAAATTTAATTAGAATTTTATGAAAATACTATAAATAGTTTACAAATTAATTTAAAAACAAAACGATGGAATAAAAAAATGGACTAAAAAGGCCCAAGAAGGAAAGCACAAAAATGCCTATAGGGATCAAATATGGACGAAAACAGTCAAAATAAAGTTTTAAAAATTTTCAAAATCCAAATATTTCCTTTTCAGAAAATATTACCAAAGTCTTCCTTTTGTAAATTTGTGCCGCGTTTTACGGCACAATTTCTCCTCCTCCTCCTCTTCCTCATTAATTTCCTCATTTAAAAATGTGACTCCACAAAATTACAATGTTTTCCCATTTGGGACTGTGCTGGGAATGGGCATTATGTTGTCAGCAAAAAATGATTATTCTGCCCCCAACAATATGTTCAGTTTTTGCCCTGGGTTTTTTTATAATAAATAAACGGCAAAATGGTGACCTCATCCCAATTAATTGTGTCAGAATTTCAAATTTTCTAAAATCCCACAAATTTTAATCCCGTAGTCCAATTAAAAGTACGAGTTGGGTTTCGTCAAACAAAAAAGACTATGTTTCTTTTGGAAATTTGTGCCGTTTTTCACGGCACAATTTCTCCTCCTCATTATTATTATCATCGTTTAAAAATGTAACTCATTTTCAGTCTATTATTAACCCCACAAAATGTGCAGCGTCTCCTCATCATTTGGACAGTGCTGCTGAGAATGGGCATTAATCACAACAGAAAATTATTGGTTTGACCCCAAAACGGCGGATGGGACGCTCTCTGATGAGAGACACTTTTTTTTTGTAATGGGACGCCAAGCCAAAAAAAAGAAGCCAAAAGTACAGTAGAAATTATGGTATGAGTCAGGATCAGGGCTGGCCGTGATTGAATTTCCAATCACGGAATTCCGTGAGCCGTGATCACGCGGCTTCCAAAAAAATCCGTGACCCGTGAACCGTGATCACGGCACCCCAAAAACCCCGTGATTTCCGTGATCCGTGATTGTAAAAAAAATTTTCTGAATGATTTTTTTATTTAAATTTTTAACAAAAAACGGAATTTAATCGCTGGAAAAATAAAAAAAGATATTTTAAAGAAACCAAACTATATAGATAAACGCTCTTTTTTTTGCGGCGTGCTTTTTCAAAAAACTTCGAGTACAGGGGCAGGTGGTGCCAATAAGCGCCACCGGGAAAAATTTTGAAATTTTGTGTGAATTTATTAACAGATTTTGTCCAAAAAATGTCCAACATTTGTAAATTTATGGGCTTAATGCTGTTTTAAAAAATAACGGAAAAAAATTTTTAATGTAAGAAAATTCCTTTTTAAATGAATTTCAATTAAAATAATTTAAAGAAAATATAAAAATTCTCCTATCCAAATGGGAATTGAACCCAAGGGTAAAACAATGAAAGATGGAAGGCTTAACCACTAGGCTACACATAAATGTGTAGTTCCCTAACAGAAATGAATTTATTTATTTAATTTTTTCTCAAAAATTTTCTCTTTTCACACCAATTTTTTATTTTCGTCTCAATAAAAATTCCCTATATAAAATGCCAATCACGGATCAAAATCACGGAAAAATTGAAAAAATCCGTGACCCGTGATCCGAGATCACGGCACCCCAAAAACCCCGTGATTTCCGTGATCCGTGATCACGGCCAGCCCTGGTCAGGATTGATTTTCTTATAAGTTACCAAATAAAACAATATTTTTGAGAGACCGGACAAAACCGGGGCCCCGCAAGGTTTTTGCCGGGGCTGACGGTAAAACGGGAGTCCCAGTCCCGGCACCCCGTCCGGTCCATTTTCCAATTCCCGGTCCCGGTGGACAGAGAATAATGGGACTAAATTTACACTGCTAAACATGATTACCTTAATTTGTAAGCTAAATGGGCTATGGGTTAGTTCCCGGGGGTTGAGAGTGCTCGGGTTCAATTCCTCCTCAGGAATATTTTTATCTTACTCCAAATACCTAATTGATAAATATATCTGTGAAAAGCTAATTTAAATTTTGGTTGACTTTGACAAAATTTATGGGTAGTTTTTGTTGAAAATTTTCATTACTGTAGTAAAATTCCCATAGAAACTAAGCATTTTACATTTTGCTTCAATTTGGCACCGTATTACCGCCAATTTTTCAATTTGATGACTCTTACGAAGCATTTATTGGCTTGGAAAAGCGTCGGCAAAAATTTGACTTCGTTCATACCAGAGAAAATACGACCGAAATTGTGGTACCCGGTGATTTCGTCAGTGAGTGATTTCGTCAGTAAGTGATTTCGTCAGTGAGTGATTTCGTCAGTGAAAATTAATTTTTTTAAAAACGTATACCTAGCTAGCCAAATATTAGGAAAAAAAAATTCGAGTGAGAAAAACAAGCTCGTAAATGTTCTAAAGGGATCACGATTTGCAAAATCCTCTACAAGTATTCTCAATTGTTGTCCTGTCGAACGTATTTTGATTTGCTCTTTTAATGTTGCCCCCTTATTGATAGAGCTGATCTGGGTTGCGCTGAAAATCAGCTAATGTTCTACTAAAAAGGTATAAGTAGCCTCCATCTCCATAGTGATCGGCTTACGCATACGAAACTTTGGCCCCAAAACGGAAAAGTACCAAATTTACTCCCTTTCTACCCGACATTTTTTAAAAATTTTTTCAAGCCCGGAATTTTTTGGAGAATTTCCTCCCCAATCCCTAACTTTTCTCTCTCCAAGGGTCGGCGCTTAGGACAATCCCGCGAGTCTCGAAAAGCACCACCGCTCTCCAACCCAACAATGCTTCACTTACCACAAAAGCATCTATTTTTTTTTTCAATTTCAATATTCCTCTTTTGTACAATAGTAATTCTTTTCCATCAATTATTGTACATCAACGTGCACAAAACTTGCTAATTAAATTCCTCTAATTAAAATAATATTATAACTTTTCATAAACAATATTCCCAAAAGATATACAGGAAAAAAATGGATTATAATGACTTGGCTATGGAATGGGACAGCCTAACGGCACAAAAAACCCACAAATTTTGGGCCGGGCGTCGCCTGGACTGGGAGTTTTTCAAATGCATTTTTGTTTCCAAATTCAGGACCATCTTAGAGTAGAAGATAGGTTTTTTAAATAATGAAATCTGGGGACGGCGATGCAGACAGGCGAATAAACTAAATCTGAGTTAAAAAGTCCCAACTTTCAGAAAATCCCTAACAAATAAGTGCTCCCTTTAAAAAATTCAAGACATTTCGCCAAGGGAATTTCATTGTCGAAATTATATGCAGGACAATAATAATAATAATAAAAAAACAAATTTATTAGTAATATTCCCGCTTTTAGATGTCAAATGTTAAGAGTTAAAAGAGAGGAACATTTGCAAATTCAAGGGCCTTAAAAATAAACGAATTCTGATGTTCAATGGGAATCAAAATGTGGGTTTGGATGCACTGTTTTGGCACATCGTCTTCGTCACCTTCTCCCGATCAATTGCCTCAGCGACGCTGTCCATCATGGGTCGGTCGAATCGGAAATTGAGGCCGATTTTGTAATTTTTGATGAAAATCTTTAAAAATCGGGCTAAAATACCAAATTTCCTTGTGATTTTTGGAGCCCGACTTCTTATTTTGAATAGTTTTTTCGATAGAAACTCTGCACTAACATGAACATTTTTAAAGTTTAAGTTTAGGCGGTCGAGTTTTGGTTTTTGGCTTAAATATTCAATTGGAAAAATTATTTAAAAAATTAAAAGGTTCTACTTTGAGAAAGAAATTCCTTGAAGAATAAGAGTATAGGACTCCTCCTATTAATTAAAAAATTGTAACAATAAATTAAATAAACATATACATATAAGATGATTTAAATAGTATTTACATAATTAAATTTAATTTAATAAAAAAAATTGCGTGCTGGCGGGACTGAACCCGCATTAAATCGTTCCCTTGTGGCTGCGCTAGTACCAACTGCGCTATTTGCACGACCAATTGGAGCCCTTCTTAAATAAATTTATGATGTAATTTCTTTCTTTTCTTTCTTTTTTTTGATTTATTTTTGTTTTTTTTAAAATTCAAGATGGGAAAATATTATAAAAGGGCGCATCACATCAAATATATGTTCCGTGTCTATTCATAAAAGCAAGCCGTCATTAAGGCCAATTAAAAGAGATTCGAAACTTTTTTTTTATTTAATTTTTTTTTTGCTATTTTTAGAAAAAAATATTATTGTCTGGACCAGCAGTTGTGGACTTTCAGCCAATGGGACAATTCGGCCGATGGCAATTAACTCATTTTTACGAAAATTTATAAAGTAATTATAAAAATTGAAAATCATTAATCAATAAAATTAAATAAATAAATAATTAAAAATATTTTTAATTTTAGTTAATAATAATTATTAATTTATAATTTAATAATTGTCTTTTTTACATCTTCATTATAACTATTCTCTTACGATTAATTTGAGAAAATTAACGAAGCTGTAACGAAAGACAATTGTTAAATTAGAAAATTAATAATTTATTATTAACTAGAATTAAAAATATTTTTAATTTTTATATTTATTTAGTTTTATGAGTAATGATTCATTTTTATAATTACTTTATAAATTTTTGTAAAAATGAGTTGTCCATCGGCCGAATTGTTCTATCAATGTCAGCTGAGTTGTCCCCAGCTGACTTGTCCTGACGCGGTAGAAGAGACCAATAAAAGGTACTAATAATTTGAAATTAATAAAATATTTCAATGTGCATTTTTTCCTGTGTTGATCAGACGGGAGAAGGATGATCGGTGATGGAGATGTTCTCAAGAATTGATACACGAGCCTAGGCGAAGTATTGGCCTCTCGAGTGATTCTTTAATGTGCCTGATAAATATTTCGTGCCATACATAATCATTTTATAAAAAATTGAAGCGATTATGTATAAAATTTGAATTTAGTTGAAAAATGGATTTTGACTTTTTTGTTCGAACCTGGTTTCAGGGTTCAAATTGGGTTAAAACAGATGCCAAAATATGGTTTACCCGACTATGAAAACACCTAAAACAAATTTTTAGCAAAAAAAAAATTTTTTTTTTTTTGAAACCTGGACGCAGATACCGTAAAGTACCCGTTTGTGTTGTCCAAATGTACTTTGAGGAACAATTCCAAATTTTCGGCCTTGTAGCCTCTAAAAAACAACTTTGCCTCGTCGACGAAACGACATCCTTCAACAAAAGGTAGAGTCGCAGGCAATTGGTTAGTGTTTTGCCATCAGCAAGTGCTAATGCTATTATCTATAATTATCATGAACTTTTGTATGCTAAATAAAGAAAACATTAAAAAGTTTTAGTGGAATTTAGTTTGTACATGAAAAAGGAGGGGGTGGTTGAACGACGTTCATACATCCATTTGGGTCAAATTGGAATCACAAAACATTAATCCGAACGAAAAAATCAAAGTTCAAGTTTTCGCATTTTTCTTGAAAAAACGGCTTAAATAATCTTTTTTTTGCAGAAATAAATGATGTCTTTTAATTGTTTCCGTATTTTAAGCCGTTTTAGGCGAAAAAGCGAAATTTGAAAATTTTGGTCGTTCCGACTTTTTTTGTTCGAATTCTTTTTCGGGTTAGAAATAAAATAATGTACTATCTATCTGTTGACTATGAATTCAAAAACAATTGTTCTGCCCGCTAACGTCACCCCCCCCCCCCCCCTTTTTTTGCTATTTGGTAATTTGGTGTTTTTAGCGCCTGTTTAGGCGACTTTTTTGTCAGTTTTTTATGCGAAAAATTCACAGATCCCTCTACTCATTTCTTTTAAAAACGGAATTTAATCGCTGGAAAAATACCCAAAAGATATTTTAAAGAAACCAAAACATAATCCGCTTTTTTTTGCGGCGTATCCTTTTCTAAAAAATGACTAAGTTTACGCTTTTGAGCCAATATTTTGTGGAAAATTAGAGCATTTTGTAGAAATCTCCAAGGAAAAATTTTATTTTTTAATTAAGTTTATTTAGAAAATTTTTCAAATTTTTCTTAAATTTAACCAAAAATCTCTTTATATAGAGAAAAAATCAGAAACATTTCCTCTAACTTATAAGCTAACTTTTGATGCTGAACAAAAAAATCTTTGGACCAACATGATCAGATTACTCCTTCATGGTGAACTGAACACCCCAAAAGATATTGAAAGTCGGGAAAATTTTGGAAAAACATAGGGGGTTAGGAAAATTTTTCTGGAAATTTTCATTAAGCCTTTAATTATAAATTTAAGCGACGGAGAGAAAAAATAGGGATTTTTAGCCGTTTTGCGCCAAATTTTTATGAGGGGGTCATGGGGTGATCAGTCCCATTTCCCTCTCAAATCCAACTCCATTTTTGGGAATTGCTTTATTTCAGAAAAAGCATAGAAAATAAATACAAATAAACTTAACACAATTACATAAAATTAAATACATAATGAAATTAAATATTTAAATACAAATTAAAAACATAAAAAATACATAAATTAAAAACAATTAATAAAGTCGCATAATCATGATTAAGTGATCATAAGTGGAGAGATCGCACATTAAATAGACATAAATGGAAAGGGAAGGAGTGTCAGATCGATCGCTATTGGCTAACGGAAATGAATAAATGAAAAGAGATTAAAATGAGTGTGAAATTGTGCTTAAATGCTTCGGCAATTTATGTTAATTAGCGCATGTCTTACAGAAATAACAATTGGGGTAATTAACAGAGTCCAAAGTCGGCTTCCAAGGACGGGTGTGCCGATTTGCAAGGACATAATGGTGGAAATTTATGAAATCCAAGGGCATTTAAAGTTTTTATCATATACAACGAATATGATTAATTTTATCCAAATGGTTATATTTTTTTTTTTGGAATGAAATTTTACCAATATTTTTTTATTCCTGTTGCTAATTTTCCTCATTTCACCGCATATGCGCATATGCACTTTTTTGCGGTGCATTTTTATCTTTCTGGGAACTTGGGGGGTGTGCTCCGGCGGTGCCGATAGGCGCTGCCGGAGAAAAATTAGAAAAATTATTAATCCTTTAATTTCGTTTGAATCTGTCTTACAAATTAGTGTATAGAATTGGTGGAATGAAATCATACCTGAACAAGGGGTGCGCCGGGGCGAGGCCCATACTACGGACGATTGGCGCAGGGGGGGTGCGCCAGGACCAATTTTTCGTACGAAGGCCCCCAATTTTTCTCGGCGACGACCTTTTTTTTTTTTTTTTTTGCTATTCAGACCATTTTCTCTTTTTTTTTTTTTTTGCTTTTCAAAAACCTTTTTTTTTCCGGCGCGCTTTTTCCAAAAAAAATTTCGGGAACAGGTGGGCCGGCGGTGCCGATAGGCGCCGCCGGGGAAATTTTGAAAATTCGAGTGCCAATTTGTTAACAGATTTTGTCTAAAAATGACCAAATTTTGAGATTTTTGGCTAGTTTTAAGGAAAAAATAAGATTTTTTGGGGGGCCGGCGGTGCCGATAGGCGCCGCCGAGTTTTTTTTTTTGAATTTTGTATGAATTTCGCTAAGAAAATTGTGCAAATTTAAAATTTTCCCCCTTCGTTACGACCCTCTCCCCCCCACGACGACCCCCCCCCCCCCTCCTTTACAGCCCCCCCCCCCCCTTACGACGAACGAGGGGGGGGTGCGCCAGGCCTCTTACGACGAGGGGGGGGTGCGCCGGCGCACCCCTTGTTCACCTATGAATGAAATGTCAGTTTCATATTCAGCAACACCGAAAATTCCATACCATGTTTTTTTTATATTAACTATTTGCACAATTTGCAAGGATCGTGGAATGCCGATACACTTTATCGAGGACAAATCTGAGCAATTTCCATTGTCCGACTGTCCGGTTTCAATCGGCAAATTTTCGACAAAGGCACCAGATTGTGTTTGCATTTCTGTGTGCCATCCTAACATAAAGCCGTTCTCATGCCGGATTGGCATTTTTTGGTCCGACAATTTTGCCCCTTTTGTGCCAAACATTCGCCAAATGAAATTGGATGCTTATGTTGGCGCCGCGAAGCGGCGCCCAACCGCTCGTTTTTTAAAGAAATTAAAGTTTTGTCGGCTCCAACAGAAAAATTGGAATTGAAACGCATTTTTGGAGAAAATTTGAATATTCAAAAAATCTCTTTATAAATTTTTATAATAAATATTGTTGCAAAATCCCGCGGTCGCGAATCGCGGGAAAAAAAGCCGCGAATCGCGGTCGCGTCTCACCCTGCTATGCATCCCTAAAAAATTGAGAAAAATTATAAAAAATACCCAATCTTCAACTATTGTATTTTTGTTGATTGGTAATACTGTCGATGGTACCCCCCCCCCCCTGTTTTGAAAATTTTTTTTTTTTGAAAAGTAGGGTTACGACCCCGACCCCCGACTTTTTTGGCCATTTTTCGGGGTTAACCCCGACCCCGACCCCGACGCTCCCAACCCCGACGAACCCCGACCCCGACCCTTAACCCCGACTCGGGGTCGAGGTAAAATATACACACCTAAGAATGGCATTTTTGTGTCATCATTGGCATAATTTATTGAAAAATAACCCAATTTTCCTTTCTTGAAATTAAAAATTCCATTTTCCTTGACTAAATCATGAAAAGTTAATATTTTTCAAAATATTTTTGACAAAACATAAAAAAAAAACCAAAAATTTATCTGAAATTCATAAATTTTTTGGTGAAAATCTGTTACAAAATAGACCTTAAATTTCAAAATTCGCCCGGCGCTGCCTATCGGCATCGCCGGCGCCTCAAAAAAACTATTTTGTTCTTAAAAAATTTGGCTCAAAATCGATAAAATTTATCATTTTTGGAAAAATCTGTTAACAGATCCATCCAAATTTTCAAAAATTTTCCCGGCGGCGCCTATCGGCACCGCCGGACACCTTTCTCCTAAAAGTCTTTAGAAAAAGAGCGCAGCGAAAAAAAGATGATTTGAAAAACAAAAAAAAGTAAGCAGAATTTTTTGATCATTTTTTTTTTGAATAAAATTCACTATTTTTACTGCTATGATTTATTTTTTGAAATCTAACGTTTCTCGTAATTGCCTTTGATTTTTTAAATTCATATGGAAAAACCAGGGCTACCATGAAAATTTTAATCATTTCCCATCTTAATTTTTTCAACTTTGAGCCATTTTTTAAGAAAAAATAAGTTTTGAGGGCCAAGAGCCGGATGGAAAATTTGACATTTTGACTATTTTACAGATTTAACAATTTTGGATCAAACATTGAAATTCAAAAATTTGAATTTTCGAACTTCTGTTCGAATTCAGGTCCGGGGTTCGAAACTGGTAGAAATAGATGCCGGATTGGTGATCAGCGATCCCGAAAACACTAGGAAACATGCTTTCATGTCTTTAGAAAACAAAAAGAAATTTTTCAAAAAAGACCATCGACAGTAGGTATTACCTGTTGATTCTCTGTCATTCCTATTCTCTATTTTTTAACTTTATCTCATTTTAGCTTTAATCTCTTCGATTTCCTACTTCAAATTGCCTGTTTATCCGCAATTAATTAATGTCTGCTCCCCCATCGCCAAATGCCCCCCAAATTTTGGAGGCGCAGGCCGATTTTGCGTTGAATTTGCTGCGCGAAGTGTCCACGGACGACCGTTCGTGCATTGTTTCGCCGTTTTCTGTCGCCGTCTCTCTGTCCATGGTTTACGCGGGCGCCAAGGAAAAGACCGGCGAAGAAATTGGCCAAATGCTCGCAAAGGGTGGGCATTTTTTGAAATTTTTCACAAACTGAAAGCTTTTTAAATCATTTTTAGAGAAAAAAAGAGTAATTCGAAAAATTTGCAATTTCGGTTTTTTGTTCGAATTCAGGAACGGAATTAGGATTTTGGCCGGAATAATACCAGATTGGTTATCAGCCAAAGTCTAAAAAATATGTTCCTATATGGGTTTTCAAACACGCTGAACTCAAATCTTACACCCATTTTGGTTAATTTATAATCCAGAACACGGATTCGAATAAAAAGTGGAAAGTTCAAAATTCGAATTTCACACTTTTCGTCTAAAAAAAACGGCTTAATACACGTAAATAAATTCAAAGTCATCACTCCCTGGAATAAAAGATCGTTTAAACCATTTTAAGACGAAAAATGCGAAATTCAAAAACTGA
Source organism: Heterodera schachtii (assembly GCA_023374025.1). Lineage (NCBI taxonomy): Eukaryota > Metazoa > Nematoda > Chromadorea > Rhabditida > Heteroderidae > Heterodera > Heterodera schachtii. Next base: position 1,056,725 of record SIJG01000052.1, read on the forward strand.
ACTTTCGACTTTTTGTTCGAATTCGAGTCTGGGTTCGAAATTGTCGAAATGGGTGGTCAGATTCGTGTTCAGCGTGCCTAAAACCTCCCATAGAAACATGCTTTTTAGACTTGTGTCATTCTGTCTGAATTATATTACCCCGGTTA